>CAUYQG010158056.1:0-42276 GCA_963574415.1 Tarsius wallacei | reverse complement strand
AGGCTGAGGTGAGTGGATTGCCTGAGCCCGCGGGTTCGAGACCCGCCTGGGCAACTTGGCGAGACCTCATCTCTACAATTAATCAAAAAAATTAGCCGGGCGTGGTAGCATGCGCCTGTAATTCAGGCTACTCGGAAGGCTGAGGCGGAAGGATCGCCGGAGCCCAGCAGGTCGAGGCTGCGGTGGCCGGGTGCGGCCACTGCACTCCAGTCTGGGCAATAGAGTGGGACTCCAACTCAAAAACAAACAAACAAACAAACACAAACAACCGAAAACAACCCCAACTTATTCTAACTTTACCCCTCATCTGTCTGTATAAAAGTGGCTATACAGAAATGATCTGGTTTTTTATTTTTTCTTTTTCTCTGTTTTATTTTCTACTTTTTCTTTTTTCTTTTTTTTGTTTTCTTTTTTTGAGTTGGTGTCTCACTCCCTTGCCCAGGCTGGAGTGCAGTGCTCATGGCCACTCCAGCATCAGCCTGTTAGGCTCAGGTGATCCTTCTGCCTGAGCCTTCCAAGTAGCCAGAACTACAGGTGTGGGCTACCAAGCTCAACTAAGTTTTTGATTTGTGGTAGAGATGAGGTCTCGCCAAGTTGCCAGGGCTGTTCTTGAACCCATGGGCTCAGGCAATTCCCTCACCTTGGCCTCCCAAAGTGCTGGGATTACAAGCTTGAGTCACTGCGCCCGGCCTCTTTTTTAAAATAAATTACCTGAACTATGTTGTTTGACTGTAGGTCATAAGCCTGCTATTTCAGAGAGGGTCCTGCTCCATAACCAAAAGGAAGAAATTCATGCTCAGAGAAGCCAAGGAGAATCTAGACAAACATCCCTTGCTGGGTTTTCCTACTCCATTTATTAGCAGTAAATTATACCATTTTTGTCCAATTATATCCATGTATTATGGAAACTAAGTATTGAAATTGATGATTTATCCTGATCTGTGTATTTTTTAGTCTAAAGGTTCTCATATCACATAAAACCATTATCAAATAAATCTGCATGCCTTGTCTTCTATGACTCTCTACCTAATGTCATGATTTTCAACATCTCTTCAGAAGCTGAAGGGAAAGTTTCACTTGGTTCTAATACAGTAAAGTTTCATACCACATGCAGTTGTTCAAAGACACTCTCACTCTTTTGGTTGGTTCTACTGATGACTATCAGGACAATATTGAACAAAAATTGGGGTTATTTACAGTCTAAGTTCATAGAAAGAGTTCCTTCCATTTCCCAATGAAATTAACTAGAAGAAAAATATCCAGCTTCAAGTTCATAAGCCTCAGTTTTCAATCAATAAAACAGATTAACTTCACTACTGTATATAAATTTCAATTGAGTTGCAAATAAATCTGCCATAAAGAAAAAGATACCTTAAATATTTAAATAATACTCAACTTTATTAAATGTATCCCCATCTTTTATTTCATACACTATTAAGGCATTTTAGTCACTCTTGTCTTATCATGCTTTCCTATATAACATCAATACCTATTCTCCATTCACTCACCTGCCACTTTACAGTTATAAATGAACAAAATTAATTAATAATCATTGAAGATTTATTTGTGCTTGTCTGTATATTAGATGCTGAGAAATAATTTTTATTATCATGGCATTTTCATCTTAGCCCCCAAAGCAGATAATAATTAAGCAATTCATTATTTTAAACACAGCTGTTATAACTGTTATAAAAGACTAATGTTACAATTATAGCAAAAACGTGATATATTCTAAGAATCATGGAAGATTTTGGGGGGACAATCTCGGAACTGATGTTCAAGTTGGTGTTTGATGGATGAGGAGTTGACTAGGTGAAGGGTGGAGGTCAGGGAAGACTCCAAGGAGAGAATGAGACACTTTGCAATAAAATAGTTTTATAGTACAGTTTTCAGGTCCAAAAAATCAATTTCAAAAAATGGGTGTAAAACATATAAGTAAAATTATGTTTGGACCAACTTAAATATTGAAGTTATGCCTAAATGAATTGGATTAATAGTTAAAAATTTGTTTTCACAATGAAAAAAATTGCTTGTCAAAAATCCTTTCACCTTGTCATTAATGCTTATACATTTGTGAATGCAAATCTGTCTTTGCAAACTATATATACTGATTAAGCTTTGTATTTTGTCTGGCACTTGTTATTCATACACAACTTGTACTAATTTCAATGAAGTCCTTTTTATAGTAATTTGTCATTGTTAACGTAATCTCCAATGAAAATGATGTGCACAGGAAGAATAAAGACAATCAGAAATCATTATTTTTAGTTCTTCAGACTTTGAAAAGAAACTTTTTTAAGAGATGCAAGAATAACACAGTTATTACCATTGAGAAAATTTAATCTCCTTTGAGGTCTGTTTTATACCAAAGAAAAGAAGACTGACTTTTAGGAAATTTCTAATACATAAGACTACAAAAATATTACAAGCAGGAAATATTTTAAGCAAAAAAGATTTTTAACTACAGATTAATGGTCATTCTTAACAAATATTTTGCATCAGTTTTATAAGAGCTAGATAAAATGGAAGTGAACAAACAAAAATGAATATTATTTATGGTCAGTTTTCTCCAGATAACTATGTATTATAGAAGATGACTGAGAGTATCACAAGTTTCAAGATACATCTTCTATTTACTCTTCTTTAACTCATGTGTGTATACTTTTATACATGTACCATAATTAAAATCACTTTACAAATATGTATACAATGTTAAAATAACTTTTAAAGTATTCAATTTATTGAATTAGATATTTTATTCTAATAACTCAAAAAAGACTGACTTTATTTTTTAATTGAAATATATCTTTAAGAGTTCCCAAAATCCCGTAACTCACTGATTAACATGGTATAAACAAACCTTCATCTCTATCTTCTCATTTATTCTTCAATAACTCTTGGAAAACATGTATTACTAAAGTTTCAGGTGTCTGATAATCTCGCTCTATATATTGTTCCACATAACCCAATATTAACACTATTATCAGTAGAGATGATAAGTAGATGGTAACTAGGCCTGCCCTCTCAAACTTCAAATTCACTCAAAAGGTCTGCTAAGGTAGGCACACAAAGAAATATTATACATAGAAATAGAGATATGAAAGGTGAATGTATGACCTTGTTTAATCAGGATTTTTTTTTTTTTTAGATTTTTACCAGTTACAACAAGAAATATGATTAATAAAACACTGGGTTAGATGGTAAATCATATGACTTATGAGCAGAGACACAGATATAATTATGTTACTAGATAATATGCCAACCACATCCAGCCTAAAAGGGGATAAAAGGAAGAAAAACTAAGATCTGGGTCCCTCACAATGATATATTCCTTAATGGCACTGACTATATTTATATTAAATGTAATTTATCCAAGTACCCCAATTAAAAGGCAGAGATTATCATATTAGATAGAAATCAAGACCCAACTACATGTTGCTTATAGAAAACCCAATTTAAAGACAAAAATAAAAAGAGACAAATAAAAGTATAAAAAAAGCTATGCTAAATGTTTTAAAATCTAAAGTGTTTATATTAGACAAAGCTGATTTCATAACACAAATAGTAAGAAGCTCATTTCATAATAAATAGATTATTACAATGACATAATAATACTAGACATTCATACAACAAATAACAGAGCTTCAGAATGTATAAAGCAAAACTGAAAGTAAAAATAGACAAATCAATAATCAATCCCAATAATTGATAAAATTGTAGAAAATAAGTAAGGATATAAAAGATAAGAACAATTCTAACAACCAATTTTACATAATTTATATCTATAGAACACTCCACTCAACAGGAACAGAATGCACATTCTTTGCAAGTACACATAGAAGCCTATTATTGTCAAAACAAGTCACAATAATTGAAAAGGATTCCATTTATACAATGTATATTACCTGAACACAATGGAATTAAATTAAAAATCAGTAATAAAAATATACAGAAAATTCCCAAACATTTAAAAATTAAATAACACATTTTAGCAAACACAAGTTAAAGAATAAATCAAATAAATATTAGAAAGCATTTTGATCTTGATGAAAATGAAAACAACGGTGGTTTGCACCTATTATGCCAGCACTTTGGGAGGCCAAGATGAGAGGATTGCCTGAGCCCACGGGTCCGAGACAAGCCTGGGTAACTTCACAATTTTTAAAAAATCAAAAAATTAGCTGGGCATGGTGGCACAGGCCTGTAGTTCCAGCTACTTGGAAGGCTGAAGCAGAAGGATTACCTGAGCCCAGCAGGTCGAGGGTGTGGTGGCCGTGAACGTGCCATGGCTCTCCACATGGGCACAGAGTGAGACTGCAACTCAAAAAAACAAACAAAAAATTGTGGGAAGCCACTAACACAGAAATTAGAAGAAAATGTACAACACTTGGTATCTATATGTAAAAAGAAGAAAAACGTCAAAATCATGATCTCAGCTCCCACCTTAAGAAAGATTTTTCAAAGGGTTAAAAAAAATGAAATGCAAATTACACAGCATGTCCTTCAAAAGCATTGTTAAGGGAAAAAATACAGATTCATGCCCTGGGCCATTGTCTGTTTGGTTTGTGTGTTCTCTCCATGTCTGCATTGGTTTTTTAAGGTATTTCAGTTTCCTCACACACCCCAAAGATATGCACATCAGGTTAATTAACATGCCCGAATTGTCCCAGTATGAGTGAATGTGAGTGTGTTTGTGTGAGTGTACCCTGTAATAGGATGGCATCCTATCCAGGATCAGTCCCAACCCTGCACCCTAAGCTGCCAGCATAGGTTCTCACCACCTGGTACCCTGAACTAGAATAAGAGAGCTGTCAAATGAATGAATTATGAATAAATGCAAATTACCATAAGATAAAAATTCATAAAGTATCCCGTATTTGTTATTGTGTGGTTTTTAACTGCATGGTGGTAGAAGATGCTCCTTAACTCTCTATAATTTGCAAACATTTATTCCTTGACTTAACTGACCACTGCTATAACCACCATCACTCACTGGCTCACCAAAAATTGGATAATGAACTTACTTGCTTTTATTAATCTTCATTAAATGTATATGTAGCTAAAATTTATTTTAATGATTAATATTAGAAGTGTTTTGAGTCTTTGTTTCAATGTTTGGTGATGTTTTTTATAACCAGAAGCATGCTATAGGAATTTGGCTCTTTTGTATCAACTAGCCTATGGTAAAATTGGTTTTGTTATATGTTGTTTCACTTAAAGTCACAGTTTCCAATAACCTATCAACAACAGTAAGTGAAAATTTACTATAAAACCAAAGTAAGCAGAGAAAAGAAAATAATAGGAAATCAGTAAAATACATAACAGAAAAAATGATAGAGAACAAAACTAAAAACTGGTACTTTGAAAAGAACAATAAAATTGATAAAACTGTATTCAAGAAAGAGTAAAACTGATTGTATTCACAGATGTTATGATTATTTAATGTAGAAAATTTGAAGAAATCTATCACAAAAATTTTCTAAAAGTAATAAGTGAGTTTACCGATGTTTCAGGACCCCATATCAATGTACAAAGAACCACAAAGACCTTAATTTTCCCTCAGCTTGACTACACATTAGACAAGCTTTTTCCTGACTACAGGCCCTAGTCTCCATTTTCTTAGTGCATTTACTGGTGGGGGAGAGGGAAGCTTGTAACTGTAAATTCTCTCTCTTCCTTTTTGAGAGGTAAAATTTTTTTAACCATAGAGGAGTCAAGAGAAACTTCCCCTTTGCCCTTTGAAGGTTCACTGGAAAAATCAACTTGCAAAAGGCAAATTAATTGGAGAAAGGCCATACAAATATATTTAATGTGCATACACAGGAGTTTTCAAAATAAAGACCCAATGGTATTAGAAAAATTAACCATTTTTATGTATAGGTTCAACAAAGTATGGCCAACCCTAATCATAGAAACATGATTAGGGTATGATCAAAAAAGGTATGATCTAATGCTAATAAACTAAACAGACACTCAGTAAGACCTGTCTGTCTGAACTTTCCTTGGCCTTTCTAAGCATGGATTTCTTCCTTTTGGGTATAAAACAGAACCCTCTCTGAAATGGTGGTACTACAGTCAAACAAGATAAGTCAGATAATTTTTTCATGACCAGTTTGTACAAATAGCAACTGAAGAATGATGAGGTTCATACGTTTGGAAAGAAGAGATTTTATTTATCATAAAGTGATACAGCCTGTAGGCAGTAAGTATAGGCTCAGGCCAGAAGCCAGAAACAGTCATTTCGAAAGAGGACTTAAAAAATAAATAAAACTGAAATTTACACTGAGCAGGGTGGACAAATATACATATTTAACAAGCTATAGGAGGAGTCATGAACACTTATAAAAGGAGAAACATGAGCATGTATATTTGAGCTTCGTGCATCTTCATGAATCAAGGGATCACCTTTGATGCTTTCTGACAAGAGGTGAAGAAGAGGACATAAAGGTACTCCATGTGTATCCACTGTAGACTGGCCTGAATCAAAGATACCCAGTGCGCATCCTTCATAGGTGAGTCAGAACCACGCCATGATTAGCTGTCTCCTATCACAAAGAAATGCTGATGAATCGTTGTGTCAAAACTCCAAAAAGGAGAGATACCATGGTCTCAAAGGTGGTTTTCCCAGGGCAAGGTTTGTCCATTGCACTCCGAATTTGCTGACCCCTGCAATTTCCCCAAATGTAGGAAACTTGACTGCATAATTTTGTGGTAGGGGAGGACTGCATTCACCCTCTCCCCTAATTTTCTGCTGTTTAAAAAAAGAAAAAAGAAGAAAATCTCCAAAAAGAGAAGGGCAGCATTGCTTGGTTGGCTAATAACAGTGGAGAGAGTCTTCCTTTTTTTGAGTTGGAGTCTCACTCTGTTGCCCAGGATGGAGTACATGCAGTGGCACACTCACGGCTACCCCAGCTTCCACCTGCTGTGCTCCAGCAATTCCTCCACCTCAATTTTCCAAGTAGCCAGAACTACCACACCCCGCTAGTTTTTAATTTATTGTAGAGATGAGGTCTCGCCAAGCTGCCCCAGCTGGTCTCGAACCCACAGGATCAGGCAATCCACTCTCCTTGGCCTCCCAAAGTGCTGGGATTACAGACTGAGCCACCGAGCCAGACCGAGAGAGTCTTTCAAAAGGGCTGGTTTCTATTTAGCCTTTAGGGAAGAAAGTCTAATGGTATTTAGCAAGAGAGGAATATAATAAGACAAGTCCAAATTCCCGTGTAGTCATAGCTGGGAACTTAGTTTTTTAAGGTTTTAGGGTTTTTCTGTGCAGTTCTCCTAGCCAAGAGAAGATCCAATCAGTCAGTTGAGAAACATCAAATTTTAATTTTTCACACAGATAGGTAGAGGAAAAGCTGGAGTAATATTTTTAGGTTTTATGGCTGGTTTGGGGGAAAAGGTTCTGGTTTTTATGACCTGTCTCTGGGAAGTGAGATTCTAGCTTCTATGACTATCTTGAGGGCAACAGAACTGAGACAGGAGAACAGAAGTCACAGAAAAACAGTTGCTTCTCTCCCAGGAAGTATGACCAGCAGCCAGCATTAGATTTATAACCCAGAATAGATGGTCTGTGTATGTCACTGTTGGGAGCTCCAGCCTGCCTTCCTCACTGACTGAGGTAAGGTCTCCCAAAAACACCGAGGAGCCGAAGAGACCCCACTCCCAGTCACCTGGAATAAACAGCAGCCTGAGTAACAGGAGCCTAGCAGGAGGACTCCATTCCTACACACTTGAACTTGCAGCCTGAGTGGCAAGAGAGTTGCTGTAACCACAGTCTCTTCTGAACAGTAGGTCCCATGGCCAGGGTCAGTTTTGCTGGAAATATTTTGCACATACTGCTGCTAAATGCCCAAGCATCCCTCCCACAGTAACTGGGGTCATGTGCCCCATCAATACTGAGGACAGAAGGAAACACACGCCTGCATACCTGAAACAGCAGTCCAAATGGTAGGAGACCAGCAGAAGAGACCTCATTTCTACAATAAATTAAGAATTAGGTAGCCTGAGTGACAAGAGAGTTGCTGAACTCATGGTTTTTCCCAGGTAGCAAGACCTGAAGCCAGGATCAGCTTTGTGTCCAAAAAATTGGGCTACATGTATCATTGCAGGGTGCCCCAGCCCACCTTCCCAGTTAGCTGGGGAAGTGTGCCTCTCCAGTACCAAGGAGCATGCAGACCTCATTTCCACACACCTAGATTAGCAGCCTAGGCCACCACACCCTTCCTGTGCAGTGGTCCTTGTGCAAGAGAGCCCTTTGTGCCCCACACCCAGGCATTACTCTAGGCATTCAAAGTTCCTGTTTGTGTGACCTCGCA
Organism: Tarsius wallacei; assembly: GCA_963574415.1. Lineage (NCBI taxonomy): Eukaryota > Metazoa > Chordata > Mammalia > Primates > Tarsiidae > Tarsius > Tarsius wallacei. The sequence goes on along the minus strand of CAUYQG010158056.1, from coordinate 33,961 downwards.
ACCTAAGCTGCTCCATCCCTCCTGTGCAGGGAATTTGGTGCTGAGTGGTCTCCTTCACTTCACACCCAAGCACACCTCCAAGCACTTGGGATACCCCCTCACTTGGATTGATAGCCTGAGCCCATCCCCCCACCTTCTGTGCAAAAGATACAGTCATAGGGAGGGGCCTTCGATGTTCTATGCCCAGGCATTCTGAACGCCTGCCGCAGCACTGATTGGCAGCTGAACCACTCGACTTCTCCAGAACAGTTTGTGATGAAGCAGTACTTCTTCTGCTGCAAGTCTGGACATGTGCCTAAGCTTTCAACACACCTGCCCACCCAAATCAACTGTCTGAGCTACCCCTTTCTCTCCCTGCAACAACTTCTGTGACACCACTAGCTACTCTGCCCCCTTGCTGAAGGACCTAATTTCAGGCATCTGGAGCACCCACTCACATGGATCAACATCCTGAGGCACCCTACCCCTGCTATATCAAGATCTTGGTGAAGGACACTCCCTCTACTTCATACCCAGACATATCTCCAGATATATCTCTCATTTCACCTGCTTATGTGATTAACAGCTCAATCTTCCCCCTCCTCCCATGCTGTAAAGACTTTATAGTAAAGGTACTTGCTTCGCTCCTCACCAGGGCATACTTCCAGGTAATTGGGTGCACTTAATTACCTGTATTAAGAGCCTGAGCTTTCCTTCTGTCCCTGAGAAAAGATGCTCATGCAGTGGCACACTCAGTGCTCCACACCCAGCCATATCTCCTGGCTTCTGGTGCACTTGCCCTTTGAAATAGAACCCTGACTACTTGCTATTTCCTTCCATTGAAAAGAACTTGGTGCAGCAGGAGTCCCTCTGCCTATACCTGGGCATAACCCTAGACATTTGACACACATGTTACCACAGACCAGGAATCTGAGCTGCCCCCACCCCTTTCTGTACAAAAGTCCTGCTAGGGCAGTGATCGCTCTGTCCTTTCTTTAGGCATATCACCCAGCCAGAGGCACACTTGCTCCTCTGAAATAGGAGCTTGAGCTGCTCCCCCATTCCTTGCAAATAACTCGTTACAACAGCAGTTTACCTGCTCCTTTCTGGGGAATATTCACAGGCATCAAATACAACTATTCACCTGGATTAGGAGTCTGAGCTGCTCCCTCCCTCCATGGACAGAGTTCTTGGTACAATGGCACTCTCTCTGCTCGATGCCCAGATATATCCCCAGGTATCTAGAGCTCCCAGTCTTCTAGATTATAAGTTTAGGCTGCCCTGCCCTTCTTATCCAGAGAATTTGGAGCAGTGGAGGTTCATGACATGAACCTAGGCACAATTCTGGACACTTGGTGGCCAAGGATCAGATCCTGCTTCAGAGCTGGTGCTTGTGCCTGCATTCAGTGGGCCTGTAGCTGAGGCTGCCCAGTTTGGTCCACGCATCTTGGTTGACCATTCTCTGGGGCTGAACTGGGAGCTCAGATCACCATGCATTCTGCAGATCAGCTCATTGCCTGAGATAACAGAGGGCTTCTACCAGGAAACATGGATCAAGAAAATACCCATCCCTGTCAGCAGGAACCAGCTCTTACCCATAGGTACCACCTGCTGGCCTGGAACTTGAATGATGTGACATAATAGAAAATCTGTGGACACTAGCTCACACCACTGAGAAACAAGATAGGCTCTCCAAGACCACTGTCACCCCAGCCTCACAGGAGGCAGTGATCTGGCTCACACCCCTAGTCCATCAGTACTACAACCAACACTTAGGAAAGCCAACATAAGTAGGCTATCTATATCTAAGGAAATTATACAGACTAGTCACCGTTGAACGAATGAGAACCAAAGCCAAGGAACCCTATACATCAAGAAAGGGGGTGCCGGGAAATCCTGTCCAAATGAAAACAAATTCAAAACATAAGAAATAGAAATAGTTCATCTATATGAGAAAGAACCAAAGAAACAACTTTGAAAATATTTACAAAACAGAGTGTTACACCTCCAAAGAGGCACACTAACTCTCCAACAACAAATACTAACTAAAATGAAACCTTTGAAATATCAAAGTATTAAAATATTAATTTTAAAGAAGTTCAATGAAAGCCAAGAGAAAGCATAAAGCAAACAAAAAGAAATCAGTAAAACAATCTAAGATATGAAAGGTGAATGACACCATTAAAAAAAAAAGAAAAAACTAATTGAAAGAAATACAATACACAGTTGAAGACTTTAATCATAAGCTAGACCAAGTGGAAGAAAGAATTTAACAACTGCAAGACAAGTCTTTTGAATTAGCCCAGTCAGACAAAAATAAAAAAGAATTTTAAAAAATGAACAAAACTTTCAAGAAATATAAAACTATGTAAAGTGTCAAAATCTACAAATCATAGGCATTCCAGAGGGAGATGAAGTTAAAGTAAAATGCATGAAAAATCAATTGGAGGTAATAATTAAAGAAAATCTCCCTGATCTTGAGAGAAATCTAGACATTAGATACAAGAAGTTCAAAGGACTCCTACAAGACACATTGCAAGAAGAACTTCACCAGGCATAAGCTTGTCAGACTATCCAAAGTTAACATGAAAGAAAATATCCTAAGAGAAGCAAGAAAGAAGAGCCAAAAAGCCTACAAAATAAATGACATTAAACTAACAGTGGACTTCCCAGCAGAAACCCTGTATGCCAGAAGAGATTGGCATCAGTCTCCTTAAAAAAATGCCAGTCAAAAGTTTTATGTTCTACCACACCAAGCTTCATAAATGAAAGTGATAAAGTCCTTCCACAACAAACAAACAGTAAAAGAAATTGTTGCCACTATAAGAGATACTCAAAGGAGTCCTAAACACAGAAATGAAACAATGATACTCATCATCATAAAAGGTCACATAAGTACAAAGCTCACAGATCTTATAAAGCAACTACACATTTGAAACCCCAAGGCAGCTAGCTAAAGACACTATGGCAGGGACAAAACTTCATATATCTATATTAACCCAGATTATAAATGACCTAAGTGTTCCACTTAAAAGACACAGGGTGGCAAACTGGATAAATAAAAACAAGACCCAACCATCTGCATCCTACAAGAAACCTACCTGCTGACCAAAGATAACCTCATACTCAGAGTAAATGGTTGGAAAAAGATGCACGATGCAAACAGAAAACAAAAACAAGCAAGAGTACCTATGCAAAAAAATATGAACTTCAATCCAAATGTTATAGACTTTAAATCAACAACAGAAAAAAAAAAAAAAGACAAAGAAGAGCATTACATAATGAATAATAAAGGGTGCAATTCAACAAGAAGATTTAGCCATCTTAAACGTATGTACACAGACTACCAGAGCATCCAAATTCATGACACAAACACTACTTGACCTTAGAAAACATATCGATAACAATATCCTAATGATGGGTGACTTCAACATCCCACTAGAGAGATCATTGAAGGAGAAAATTAACAAAAAAACACAGGACTCATATATATGTGTGTGTGTGTGTGTGTGTGTGTGTGTGTATGTATAGAAAATATAGACCAAATGGATTTAACAGACATCTACAAAACATTCCATCCAACAACTTCAGAATATTCATTATTCTCGTTTCTGCATGGAACCATTCTGCAAACAAACCGGATTCTCTCTCTGTATATAAATCTCCCCAATAAAAGATGGCTAGTTGTAGGCCCTCTGAACAGCCATCTCAAAATATGTCATAGAAGTATACTTTGTGGTAAAATATTTTGATTTCCCTTAACTGTATACTGAAAACTACAAAACACTGCTGAGAGAAATTAAAGGTCTAAATAAAAAGCACATTGTACCGTGTTAGACTCAATAGTGTTAAAATGTAAATTCTCGGCCAGGTGTGGTGGCTCAATCCTATAATTCCAGCACTTTGGGAGGCCGAGGTAAGAGAATTGCCTGAACCTGCAGGTTTGAGACCAGCCTGGGCAAAATGGTAAAACCTTGTCTCTATAATAAATAATTTTTTTAAAAAAATTAGCTGGGCATGGTAGCACACACCTGTAGTTCCGGCTACTTGGAAGGCTGAGGCAGAAGGATGGCCTGAGTCCAGCAGGTCGAGATCACTGCACTCCAGTCTGGTCCACTCAAAAAAACAAAAACAAAAACAAAAAAACTCCCCAAACTGATCTATGACATCAATGCAATCACAATCAAAGCCCCAGCAGAGTTTGTTTTCTGCTTCATTTGAGGAGGGGGGCAGAAATTGAGAAGCTGATTCTGAAATTGAGCTAGAAATGCAAATGCTTTAGAATATCCAAAACAACTTTGCAAGAGATGAATAATGTTGGGAGAATATACTATGTGATTTCCAGACATTACAAAGCTACAGTAATTAACACAGTTTGATATTGACATAGACAAGTAGATCAACAAAACAGAGTCCAGATATAGCTTTATTTTATATATGCATAGATAAATAATTTTCAACAAAGGTACAAAGATGATTCAGTGACATAAAGTGTTTTTCAACAAATGGTCCAGAAACAATTGTTTACCTATGCAAAAAAATATGAACTTCAATCCAAATATTATACCATATTTTAAAAACTAATTCAAAAAATGTCATAAATCCAAATATAAAGCCTAAAACTGTACAACTTCTATATGAAAACATGAAAGAAAATCTCTTTTCTTTGGATTAGTCCAAAATGTCTTAAATATGACACCAAAAGCGCAATATATAAAAAAAAAATTGATAATCCAAACTATAAAATTAAAAACTCCTGCTATTTCAAACATGCTCTAAGGAAAATAAAAAATAAAACTCAGAATGGGAAAAAATATTGAAAATATATTTCATAAAGGATATCTACCTAGAAAAACATACATATAATATATTTTAAACTCAAAACTCAATAATAAAGAAACAAACAAATCTTTTTTTATGGACAAAAGATTTGAACAGATACATATATATACATATATATATATCATAGGCATATGAAAAGATGCTCAACATCAAACATAGTAGGGAGAGAACAAATTAAAATCATGAGCTACCATACACCTTTAGAATGGGTGAAATTTTTAAAAAACTGACCCTACCAAGTACTGCAGAGGAACTGGAAGAACTGGAATTTTTACACACAACTGTGAGCTACTTGAGGACAAGAATTTTAAACTTTTTTATCTTCATATTTCCAGCATTTGCTGTAATGTTCAGTTTAGAGCATATAACACTCAAAATTTCTTTGTGTTTTATTCATAAATAAGCATACAATATTTCATGATGATTTAGCAAATATCCTATTTCCCATAATAATAATAAAATAAAAATATTTCAATGTTAAATTTAATATTAAAACATGATACTCACTTGTACTCTGCAACTCCAAAATAAAATAAAATATAAAAATACCAAAAAATAAAATAAAATTGATTTATACAAAAAAAAAAGTGTCACATATTAAATTCTTAAGTAAGGTCATGTCATAAACTTACTGATGTGAAAAATCAAATTTCTTTAGAAGGAAAAAATGTATCAACTAACATTACAAGAATTACAAATGATGAAAGATATTAATAATCACAGCATTTCTCACATTATCCCCAATCTAAGTTACATAGTGTTGATCTTCATTGATATCCTTGCAGTTTATTATTATTTACAAACCTACTAACCTCTGGAATCCTTAAGGCTATTTTATTTCTTAATATAAATTTCAAAATGAAACAAGATGTTTTGTTAAAGCACATATTATACTCCTGAGTTAAAACAATTGAACTTTTAATACAAACATGAGAGTCATCTTAACGTGCAACATAAATAATTGAAGGTTGTGAAGTGGAATGAAACAAAATGCTTAATTCACAAATATTACATAATGCATTGCTTAGGTAACCTTTGGCTTAGAGGTTTTCTGAACAAAACAAAGTACACTAGTGCCATCTTCTGGCTAATATAATTATCCTAAAGTAAATATGAACTTAAAATATGTACTTAAAAATATGAACTTAAAAAGAGTTCATATTTACTAAAATGATAGCAGGGAGAAGTCTATAGATTGTTTTCTTTAATGATAATATGATTTCTTACAAATAGTAATTATGAGAATTAAATATTTCTATATAAAGTTTTTATTAACCTTTTAATACCTTACTGTAGCTTACATCGTGACACGTATCTTTAAAACATATTTATATAAATAACATTTATATAAATTATATGTATTAAACACTTACATGTATTTATATATAAATTATGATTATATAATTCAATGCTTGTCTTTATTATAAATATATAATTTATATTTAGTATATATTAAGAATACATACTAAATTTACAAGAATAGGTATGAGTTATCGCATGTCATGATATTAACCTCCTAACTAAATCCGGTAAGAATTTATGCCTCATGAAAGCCTCTCTTAACCTACGTAATTTTAAAAAATATTTCAATCTAATTGGAGGAAAAGACTTGCATCTTCTGTACTTGTTTTTAAAAAAAGTTTTCCAAAGGAAAAGTTTTAATGGCTTCTTTAAAATTCCTTTTTTGTGCCTGATTTCTATCAGAAAGATCATTTTTATGAGCTCTTTGGTCCCATATGCTCAAATTTAGTCAATTTCTTTACACTTCTTATTCAATGGCGATCTTATGCAAAATTATATTTCATCTTTTTCTTATTTTGAGCTGTAGATAGTTTTTACTGCTTTCCCACTAAATTACTAATGTTTTACATCCTTTTCAAAAATAATATCCAACTATATACTCAGCAAAATATTATTGCCTACATTATTAATCCTGGAGCAGCATTGCCTCAAAGTATCTTAAACAAAGTACTAGTTCACTGTGTCAAGAGAATAAAAGTCTCTAGCAAAATAAAAATTGTGGGAAAAAGTAGACTTTAAGAAAAGATAAAATTGTTATATTTATCATGGAGTCTTAAATATACAAATGTGAATGTGAGCTTTCAACAGAGGAAAATACTAAGCAGTTTTCCCTCTTACTTGGACTTTACACTTCTTTTTTTACATGAGACCATCTCTCGCACCAATGTTCCATAGAAGATGTTTTGGAAAGTACTACAGTAGGGCATCATCAGAACTTCTCTGCTCAAAAACGTAAATGGAAAAGAACATACACTTCAAAACTGTGCCACTCAGTAAGCCAGCCACTAGCCAATTGTGCCCGTTGAAATTTAAATTAATCATCATTAAATAAAATTGTAAAATTCAGTTCCTCAGTCACATTTCACGTGTTCAGCAGCCACGTGGACTAGAGGCCACCATATCAGACAGCAGCACATATACAGAACATTTTCACCATCACAGAAAGTTCTATTGGACAGCATTGCTCCAGAGTAAGACTAACTGGGTTCAACCATTTAGCAGTTGTTTGACATGGGACCAATTACTAAACTACTCAGGATCTCTGTTTCTTATCAACACACTAAGGATGATAGAGTTATCGTGAGAATTAAATAAGCTAAGGGATCTTCCTTTGTACATTGTTTGTGGGAATGTAGATTGGTACAACCATTATGGAAAATAGTATGAAAGTTCTTAAATAAATTAAATATACAGCTATCACATGACCCAGCAATTCTTCTTTTCTATATACTAAAAAATAAAATAAAATTTCCAGTTCATAAGGGTATCTGCACTCCTACATTCACTGCAGCAGTATTCAAGATAGCCAAGATATGGATCAGCCTAAGTGTCCATCAATGAACGCATGAATAAAGAAACCACAGTAGGCCGAGCATGGCGGCTCAAACCTGTAATCCCAGCACATCGGGAGGCCGAGGCGAGAGGATTGCCTGAGCTCAGGGATTCAAGACCAGTCTGGGCAACTTGGCGCGACCTCGTCTCTACAATAAATCAAAAAATTAACCGGACATAGTAGCACACGCTTTGTAGTTCCAGCTACTTGGAAGGCTGAGGAGGAAGGGTCGCCTGAACCCAGCAGGTAGGGGCTGTGGTGGCCGTGAGCATGCCACTGCACTCCAGCCTGGGCCACAGAGTGAGACTCTGACTCAAAAAAAGAAAAAAAAAGAAAAGGTAGTAGATGTATACAATAAAATCTTATTTGGTCCTAAAAAATAAAACAAAATTTTGCCTTTTGCCACAACATGAATGAGCCTGAAGGACATTATGCTAAATAATAAGTCAGACACAAATAGAAAAATATTGTATCATCTCACTTATGTGTGAATCTAATATATATATATATTAGATTCTATTATATATATATATTAGATTCTATTATATATATATTAGATTCTATTATATATATATATATTCAAATATACAGTTAGAGAACAAATAGTCGTTACCCAGGATAGGAAAGTAATGGGGAGATGTAGTTCAGTGAATAAAAAGTACCAGATATGAAGAATGAACAAGTCTAGAGATCTAACTTTCAAACTGAGGACTATAGGTAATAAAATTGTGTTGTATATGGGACTCATGCTAAATGAGCAGATTTTTAGCTACTCTTGCCACAAAAAAAGGATAATTATGTGAGATAAATATGTTACTTTGCTACACAATAGTAAAAAGTTACTATATATATCTCATAGCATTATGTTTTATATCTTGAATAACACAATAACATCTATTTAAAATAATAAAGAATTAAATGAGCTAATATAAAGGGCTTAGAAGAGGACCTGGCATATGATAATATAAAGGGCTTAGAAGAGGACCTGGCATATGATAATAATTCAGGAAACAATAAGTAATATTATCCAAAAGTATTTATAAAATTGTTCTTCATCATCTAGTAAATAAAAACCAAATTGATTTTTTATTTTTTTTTATTTTTTTTTTTATTTTTTTGAGTTAGAGTCTCACTGTAGCCCAGACTGGAGTGCAGTGGCCACTTCCGCCCACTGCAGCCTCGACCTGCTGGGCTCCGGTGATCCTTCCACCTCAGCCTTCCAAGTGGCTGGAACTACAGGCGCGCGCTACCACGCCCGGCTAATTTTTTGATTTATTGTAGAGATGAGGTCTCGCTTGCCCAGGCGGGTCTGGAGCCCGCGGGCTCAGGCAATCCACTCACCTCAGCCTCCCAAAGGCGCGGGATTACAGGCTGAGCCACGGAGCCCGGCTAATTTTTTATTTTAAAGATGTAGGGTACAATTCAGGGTTAGGTATACAAATATTCATTTTACAGGTACCCCTGTTGATGAGGTGTGTCCCTCCCCCTCCTTGGCAGTTTCCCTCAACTGCCAATCCCACCTCCCCTCCCTGGACAATTTTCCACTACTGCCAATTGGGTCCGCTTATGAGTGAGACACATGGTACTCTATTCTTTGTTTCTGTGATAGATCACTGAGTATGATAGACTCTAAATACATCCAAGTTGCTGCGAAGTCCATATGTTCACCCTTCTTTATGACTGCATGATATTCTATTGTGTATATGTACCACATAAAAACCAAATTTTTAATCTGCTATTCAAATCCTTTCTGATCCAGCCCCACTTACTTTTCAGTCTTTCTTTTTGCTATTTCCTTACATTCAGCCTGGCTTCTAATCAACTCACACATCCCAATAAACATCCCACAAATAGCAGGCTCTGTACCTTCGATACAGAAACGTTCTCTCCTTTGTTCCACCTCTTATCAATTCTACATATAAATCCTGCTCATTCTTTAAAGCCAAGATCAAATTTCCCCTACACCACACAGCAAGAAATAAATTATCCTGCCCCTTACTCTCATGGCTTGCTCTCTGAATCTGTTTAATGGAAAACTCAATCTTATTTAATAGTTATGTATATGTATGGCTTATTTCTTCTACATAAATTGTCCTATAAGTCACGGTACACTGTATACTCTGTGGAGGTTATCAATAAACATGTTCTGCATAGATTAGTAAATTATATTTTAATATAAAGACTTTGGCTTTGCAGAGTTCAGCTCCTCATTCTACTAAGTGACACATACTGTTTGCAACTGTACCTTTTATAATATTCACTAACTTCCTATGGTCTAAAAGTTACTGTTTAATAGACATGTGAATGTTAGGAAGAAAATTTATTTTTTCACTATAGAAAAGGAGTTATAAAATGTTATTCCATTTAAAAACCAACAAACCATGTTAATATAAAAACATGCTTTACTCAAAGAAATTGTTTGAACCCCTATCTTCAAATAATTGATTTATAGCTAATTTTACTCTGAGACAGAAATAAAATTAAAAGCAATATTCTTTCCTTATATAAATTATCATTGAAATGTGGGTGTTCTTTCTGTCTGTTTTAAATGCTGACCATCAAGGGACAGAGGAAAATATTACAAGAACTTATCTATCCTGAATGATCATAGAATGTGATTTCATGATTGTAAACACTTTAAAAAATTTAAAAAGTCAGTGCACTAATTAAAAGTGCTTTGGGGCATGAGTAATCCAGATAGCTAGCAATATTTATAGATGCAATCTTTACATTGGACAAGTCAAATGATATATCCAATGTACCAGAACTTGTTTTTCATTGTAGAGATGATGAATGGGAATTTTTAATTCCTTTCAGAACACACTCAACATTTATGAATGGAAAGAAATCCTCAATTTCCAAGAAGGTTTTAAAGATCATTTAAGGGGATAGATGAATATCCCTCTATAACTTTGCTATGACAGTGATGTGTAGTAAGGGCTCACTCATTAATTATAAAGATATTAATAATGGTGATAATTTCTAATGTAGATACATAATCTACTGTTTAAATTATCTTTGTTTTACATTCTTATTGCCAGAAAGCTGAACAGTTTAAAACCAGGTAAGTTTTTATCACTGTTTATATGAAATTAGAAAAGAAATGGGTTACTAAAATTGATTAAAGATGTACTCTAGACATGTTTAAAAAGAAGAAGAAAGAGGAAGAGGAGGAGGAGGAGGTTAGAGAGGAAAAGGCAGAGACAACTGACAAATAGGCAGTTGGACTGTTGAATTCTAAGATTAAATACATTCTGCATGCTGTTCCTAATTGTTACATGATTTTCAAAACATATCCAATCTGTCATTTGTCTTTTCAATCTTTAGTGGATTTTTTCCTATACATTTTTTAATTGTAATATTGCTAAATCAATTATTCTTTTTAAGAGTGTGCTTTTTTAATCTTCTTTAAGACATCCTTAACTTATCTCAAATGCATAAATATATCCACTTATATTGTCTTCTTTTTTAATTTTTATTTTAAAGATGTGGAGTACAATTCACGGTTAAGTATACAAATGATCATTGTACAGGTAAAGTTTGGGCCTAACTTTGGTCCCCACTTCACCAGGCTTGAGATCAAGTACCCTTATTGATAAAGTGTGCCCCCCTCCCTGGCAGTTTCCCACCACTGCCAATCCCTTTCTTGTAGTATTATGATAATTGTCCGGGGTACACTTATAAGTGAGAACATGTTGTACTCAGTAGTTTATCTATGATAGATCCCTGAGTATTATAGACTCTAATCCAACCAAGTTGTTGCGAAGTTCATAATTTTGTCCTTTTTATGGCTGCACAATATTTCATTGTTTATATGTACCACTTTTTCTTATCCAGTCCGCTTTTGATGGGCAGCATGGTAGGTTCCATGTTTTTGCTACCGTGAATAATGCTGCAATTAACTTGCATGTGTAGGTATCTTTTTCATAGAGTGATTTGAGTTCCTCCAAATATATTCCAAAAAAGGGGATTGCTGGATCATACGGAAGGTTGATTCTTAGATCTTTGAGGAATTGCCACACTGTTTTCCACAGCGGTTGTGCTAGTTTACACTCCCACCAACAGTATAGAAGTATTCCCTTTTCCTTGCATCCTCTCCAGCATCTGTTGTTTTTTGAGTTATTGATGATGGCCATCCCGACTGGAGTTAGGTGACATCTCAGTGTGGTTTTAATTTGCATTTCTTTGATGACTAGTGAGGCTGAACATTTTTTCAGGTATCTGTTGGCTGCTTGTATGCCTTCTTTTGAGAGGTGCCTACTCATATCTTTTGCTCACTTTTTAATAAGTCTGTTTTTTTCTTTTTGGCACATTTGAGTATATTGTCTTCTGATAGTTTATAAGTAAACTGTAGGCAATTATTCCTCCTAAAATTTATTTTGGTATATGATATATGGTATCCCGTGAGCAGGCATTCAATCTGTATCAATATAGAGATGAGGGTCCATATAAGAGATATTTGCCCAAAAATGACCTTGCTTTCCTCCAAAACTCTACAGACCTGCTTTCTCACAGAATTCATAGAGTATGCATGTCTGTCTCTCAGGCCCTCTGAGTAACATTAGATCGGCTACTTCATATGGCTCAAGGGGCACAGTTGTTTGTACTTCAACTTATACCAGCTTGAAAGTCTTCTCTAGCCAAGAGTTTTTCTTAATCAGCATGGATAGCCTTGTGAATAACACAGAAAATGAGTAAGAGAAGCCCAAATGCCTACAAAATAATTTAATTGAGGGATCAGGACTGGTTTAATATAATAAGGAATTGTGGAGACTGGAGTGAACTCAGGAGGATTTGCTAAAAGTAAAGCATTCAAAAGCAATTCTTTAGATACTGTCTTGTTTTAACTTCTCATTTAAAACGTAAAGCAGTATGTTTTGTCATGGTAATGTAACCATAAAGTAGCAATTCACAATGGCAAAAAATAAAGGAGGAAAGTGTATATTGGCTTTTGTAGATGACTGAGCATCTCAGAGGACTAAGGAAGATGTATATTTAAATCTCTAAGACTAACTTTCATATTACACACATTCTCTTTTCCTTCACTCCAATAACATATTCATAGTCATTGATTACCAAAAGAGATGCTATGACTGGGAAGTGTTATACTTGTAAATAGAATAGAAAAATAAAAATCAATGTCTTGAAGAAATAGAATGTGTTCAGGCCTGCAGCATTCTTCTATAATTCCATTGGAAATACTGACTATCAAATGAAAGAATATGTCCATCTTAATTCAACTAAGACAGTTCTTGAAAATGGAAAAACAAGATATTCAGAGGCAAATTTTGGTCATGTCACCTCACAAAATGTGTGCTTTAACATGTCAAGTACCATGTAGCTTGTTTGGTACATGTTACTGGTGATAGTGAATGATGCCATTAAGCACTTTGAATCTCATGGATAATACCTTTGTTCTGATTCAATTGATTCTGAGAGTATTCAAAGCACTAAAGTAGCAAGCTTCCTGGGAGTAAATGTATTGTTATGGCTAAAACAAATATCCAATCCACATCCATGTTTTCATTCCAAATAAACTAACTTGACATCTTGGTTTTGTACATTAGATTTTGCTAACCTTTAATAATAGAAGTCAGCTTCCCTAATGCAATTAGTTTTGTGCACACTGATAAGATAGCATTACTGAGCCCCACTTCCTGAGAGCCTATATCTGAACAGTGAAGACTTCACAAGGTGAAGGATTGAGGGGATGAACAAACAGGTTTCTCTGGGAGAGCTATTCCTCAGCTTCATCATGGGTGTTCTTCCTGTGCCTGCATGCCTCAGTATAGCGTTGGTGCTTTGTCATGTATGCATAAAGCAAGATATGAGTCAAGTAAATAGACTGATGTATACATAACAAAGTGTCAAGGCTATATTGAGTCACATGATGAATTCTGACTCTGAAAATAAGAAACAATTTAATAGATTTATTCTTAAATTGTGTCTTAAATGCAGGCATTGTCTGTGACTGAATGAAGGTCATTCCAGATTGAAGAAAACATGCAGACACAGGAAAAACACCTGTAATAAGGATATACTTTTTACATATTTATTATTAATATTTATTTCAATTTTTAAATGTATCTTTCATTTGCCTTTACTTATCTTTGTGTTTGTCTTTAAGGGTCCTCCCCACATCGATTTGTGTGAATTTTCCATATCAAGAATATTAACTTTTTGATGCTCACAGGTTTTACATTTTCATGTATTCAGAAAGACAATGGCCAAACCATATAAATAGTACAACTTGAACTACAACTTCTACAGCAACCATCTTGGGAAACTAACCCACAGCCTCTGCAGCAATAGATGGCCAAGTCTTGATCAGTGATTGACAGCTTCCCTATTTTGTTCCTTCCTCTAATCAGAAAAAACCAAAGCCAAAAAAATGTGGTCCTTAAACCGATCACATAGGATACCCTGCTTCAAGTTAGTTTGCCACAGTTTCCCCAGGCCAACAACCTCCAATCAGAGCACACCTAAAGTCTTCCCTTTTTCTCACTCTAAAGTTTTCCACTCCCATGCATGCCTTTAAATCTCTGCCAAAAACAAGTGATTGTGCCTGACCCTCTTTCTGTAGCTCTCAATAAATAGCCTCTGTTTTCATTTGAGTTTTCTTCACTTATTTCCACATCATTCAAAAATTCTATAGCATTAATAGCTCTTAATTCTTCATAGAACCATAGTGTGTCCTTATTTTTCTCTCGGAACAAAATATTAAAACTCAAACATCAAAGAATTTCCAGGTGTTGTGTTTTCAGGTGTGAAACTGAAATTTTTCTCCAGGGATCAATCATTAAGTCAAGAAGCCACTTGGGTCTGGGAGGTCTGTTCAGAAATATTACAATGAATGGTGTCTGAGGATATGCCACAGTCTTGTTGCTCTTGTATTGGATATAGGTTCATGGACACAGAAGCATCTTCTATTATAATAGTGCTTTTTTCCATTTAAAATACATAAAATTATAAGATTAAAGAGAAATTTTCTAATACAGCAAACGCTGAGTGCCAAGAAAGTAAGAGAGTGCCAATATATAAGTGATATTACTAGCGGTAGTGTTTGTCCACAGTGAAACCTTTGAGGAGTTGATCTTGCTGGAGGTCTGAAAAGACTGGAAATCTTCACAAGCTAAGACATGTCAAGGGCATGACTCAGACTAACAATTTAGTCATTCCTTAAAGGAGATTCTACCTTCTGGAATGCAAATGACCTACCTTGAGAGCAGAGGTGAGAGAGGAGGGGAATGAAAGAAGAAACTCCTTGCCCTAACATAAGCACAAAGAAGGAAAAGGACTCAGGTACTGAAGGAGGTACTGAAGGTAAAAATAGCTGAAGAGATGAAGAACTAAGTCGAACATCAATCAAGTTTTGCATTGAAAAAATGCTGCATAACTGAACTATAAAAAAAGTAAATAATCTGTATGATAATTAAAAGGTGCCTAGAGCTAACTTCCAGAATTCATTTTTTTCTAACTTTAATCCTTAGACAGACTCCAGCATATAAAATGGAATTAAAAATTTGTGCAATTTAGTTCTGTTGGAGCTCACTTTAAAAAAAATTATTAGATTAAGTAAAAGTTATTGATTATCCCTTCCACAAAGGTCTTTTAAACTCTGAGATTACACTAAATTGTATAAGTTACAGAGCATTACTTTCAGGAAAATAACTACATTTGTTCTTCTTTCAGAGTTTAATATTTAGAAAAAAATCACATAGGCAATAGGAAGTGATGCTAGAAACTACACAACCCAGCATAATGATAGTAAATGCCAGATTCCATAAGGTCTAAGGATGTGAAGTTGGCTGAAACATGCAAGACAGATTTTCAGAGAAGAAAGAGCTATGCAGACAAAGAGCCCCAGACATTTACATAAGGATTCTCCTGTGTCTACTGGACACCAACTGAGTATGTGGAGAGTTAAACTTCAAAAATGGGGCAAAGAAAATCGGGGGAGTTGTAAATTGAACAATGTCCACACATTCTATCTCTGATTGCCCAGAATGGAGAGTCTTCACTGATTCCCCAGGACATCCAAACATTCAATGTAATCCCCAGAAGGACCAAGGACTATAGATATATGTATACACATTTATAACATGTATACATGTGTGTATATTTATGTGTATATATATAGATATACATCACATCATATTATATATTCATTATATATTAGTATATACTATATATGTGTGTACATATTATGTGTCTACTTATAGAACAGTTACCTATTTAATAATCCAAACTCCAAAAAAATTCTTCTCTAAGTTACCAAAATTCTCCCTGAATTGCTATTCATTTCACTGTCGTTTTGTAGAGCTTCTTTGTTTTGTTTTGCTTTGATTTTCCAAACAAAAACGTTACTGAGACGTACCATTAAGCTATTAACACCTTGGCTCAGACAAGTTTCTGAGATCGCTAAAGAAGAGCCTTTCTGAGATGCTGGATACAGCTAGGTATTTTACCCTGACAGGCAGGACCAATTCTGGCTCTAGACAAAGGCATATTCAAAGATATAGTTTTAAGCCTGCAAGTGTGATTAGATTACACTCATTGCTAATGAAGAGACCTTAAGAATTGCAAAGTGCCATATAATCAATTGCTAATTTCTAAATGGAGGTTTAACAGCATGTGGTCATTAAGTTTTTATAATTCTTAAATTAGTTGAAAAGTGAACATGTCAGCTCATGGCCATTTTTTATATCTACATGTCAATCAGCCCGACTAATGGATTTTGAAACAGAACTAACCATTGTTTTTTTTTAGTATCCTCCTAATCAAGATATTTAATTTCTCATCTCATCCCATTTCATTTAGTCTAATCAACCTGCCTTGCTGTGTGTCTGAGAATCTGACCACTTTCTGTGAACCAGTGTTTATAAGCGAAACCATGTGCCCTAAGTGCCCTCTCTAACATACTGCTTCAATCATTAAAAGTCATTATGCCAAAATAATTTGCATATCATCACATTAAAAGTCCAGAATTATTTAAAATGAAATAATTTAATAATATCATTTATTGGATGTCTGGTACAATTCTAACTTGCCCGATTCACACACAAAACCAGAAAGGAAGGTATTATCATTCTAATACACACTTTGTCAAGAAGGAAAATGAGATGAGGCGATTTTAAATAACATTGACTAAAGTCACTTTTGTAATTAAAAGCCGAGTAGATATATTCATTGCATTTTAATTTCTTACCATTCTAAGTATTTATTTAGAAGAATTAAAATTGATAACTATTAATTCTGTAAGAAGGTAAAGCAGACATCATCCTACTACTAATCAAATTTAAAAGTAGAGACCACAGCAAGATTTTTTATTTTTTAATCTGCTTGTTAAAAATCAACCACAGGCTTCTTTTATCCCTTAGGAAACCTGCACACATGGTGCCCATCATCACTCTCCTAACAAACTTTCCCAGCAAAGTAAAGAAGCTCTGATTCCATCAGTTCTTCATATACTCAGAAAGGACTGGTTTCATGAGTTTAGTCTGATCTCTGCCCCAGCAGTAAGAAAATCAGACTGCATTTAAATGTTTAAATAATTTTGATGAGAAACATTTCCACCAATTGCAGTCTGATCTCAAATCACTGGCACATTTCCTTAGAGATAAATATCAGCATAATTTTTTATTTTATTTGGATTTGTTTTGATTTTAGATTCAAGAGGTACATGCACACGTTTGTTACACAGGTCTACTGTGTGATCGTGAAGTTTGGGCTTCTGATGAGCTTGTTCCCCAGGTGGTGTGAATGGTACCAGTTGGATGGTTTTTCAACCCTTATTCCCCTTCCCTTCCTCTCCCCCTTGAGTACACTCAAGTGTCTTTTCTTCTATGTCTGTGCCTGTGTGTGTCCAGTGTTTAGTTCCCACTTAGGAGTGATGTTCTCATATCAGCATAATATTGAGGAAATTAGTTTTGCAAACTATTTAATAACTTTTGCCTGCTGAAAATTCTAATCTATTTGGAAAATTATCCCCCGGATTATAATTTTTAAAGGGTGAAAAATGCAACATTTATGGATGCTATAGATGTTTGTTTTTGTTTTTGACTTTTGTATTCTTCAAACTCTAGCAGCATCATCTGTTTACCTCAACATTGCAGAACAGTGAGCGAAATCCCAAACTAGAAGTGCTACTATATAAAAATTGATGTTTCTGATCTGAACTCTTTTAAAAGATATTGAGCAACAACACTGTAACAAACTCAATTCTAGGCGCTCTTTCATATATTATGTAGGATTTTAGGGTTTTTTCCTAACTACTCGAATCCCAAATTGCAGAGCATTTTTCTTAAGCAAATGCACTATAATCTAAAGTACAATAAAACATGCACATAAAAATAGTTTCTAGATAGTTCCATGAAATTTTTCATACTAAGATTTTAGCTGCTATTTGAAATATTTGGCATAAACTCTTCTTATCCTTGAACGAATATTGACAATGATTATCTCTAATTCTCAGTCATTCTGGTTCCAGGACTCAGACTAAGAAGAAACAATAACTCTGCTCTCATGACAAACACTGTTCAAATACCAGGAAATTCTCCATATCCATTGACCCTGTATCTTCAAAACAAAGATGACTGTGTCCAAACACCACAAAGATGACTGCATCCAAACACCACAGATATAAAGACTATGTTATTGCTGACATTGGTGATTAGAATTGTGGAGAGAATTTAGTGGTAAAAATACTTAAGAAAAAGAAAAGATAAATCAGTTAACTTGTCAAACCCTTTCTCACAGAAAGCATAAGTAAAATGAACTCTTGCCTAAAATATTTCCCAATAGTGTCAAGTGGCCAGTTTCTTGCTTCTAATTTTGTTTTGGAAAATTGTCTGGGAATTGTCTCAATTGTCCGGAAACAACTGTGTTTCTAAAGATATTCATAAATTAGGGCAATATTTGCAACATTTGTACATGACAGCTGGAGAATATTTTTGTAATATTGAGCAACTCATATTACTATTTAAGTTGTATCTATGTAAGTCTAGAGGAACAGGCATGAACCTATGTGTTTTAGACTAGATGAGCATTGAGTGAGCCTTCCATATGTTCCACACCCTTGTCAACAATTAGTATTGTGAGTCTTTTTAGTTTCAGCCATTTTAATAATGACTTAATTTTACTGTAAAAGAAAAGACATAAAACAAGAATTTTGCCTTAATTCTGGATGTATTATTTTGTGCCATACATGGCAGCTGGTATCTGAATTTGTTACTAGGTGAAGTAGTCTTAACAGTAGTTAGAGTTCTGACATTTACTAGAGCAATTTAAAGATAATATAGCCAGGCACAGTGGCTCACACCTGCAATCCCAGCACTTTGGGTGGTGGAGGCGAGAGGATTACCTGAGCCCACGAGTTCGAGGCCAACCTGAGCAACTTGGCAATACTTCGTCTCTACAATAAATCAAAAAAATTAGCTGGGCATGGTGGCCAACACCTAAAGTTACAGCTACTTGGAAGGTTGAAGAGGAAGGATC
The DNA here is from genome assembly GCA_963574415.1 of Tarsius wallacei. Taxonomy (NCBI): domain Eukaryota; kingdom Metazoa; phylum Chordata; class Mammalia; order Primates; family Tarsiidae; genus Tarsius; species Tarsius wallacei. Next base: position 14,790 of record CAUYQG010158056.1, on the reverse strand, counting down.
ACCTGAGCCCAGCAGGTCAAGTCTGCAGTAACCATGAGCATGCCACTGCACTCCAGCCTAGACCACAGAGGGCGACTCCTACATAAAATAAAATAAAATAAAATAAAATAAAATAGATAACATACATTATGTTATGGATCTACTTGATGATGAAAAATCTTGAGTAAATATATATAGCAGATCTGACAACAACTTTCAGACATATGATAGAAATGCCAACTACATTCTAGAAAAGGAATTGGATTTAATGTAGACACAGTAGAAATGACAGAAGAACTTCAAGGAGCTAATTATGTTCTTTCGTATAAAACATAATTAATTTTGAATTTCTATATCCAGAGTTATTTGATATGAACTGTTTACATGCTACTAATGTTAGCAAAACCTATGAAAAATCTAAACAGATCTAAATTCAGCAATTTCTCTTTTTAAAGGAATTTGAAATTTAAAGAGTTTTTTTAATTAAAATAAATTTTGTGTGAAATATGCAAAAGTGATATATATGTTTAACTGGCAATATATATATATATATATATATATATATATATTGCATAGCCATGAAGGAAAAGATTCATATACAAATAATCTTAAAATAAATTTCTATAAAGAACATATTTCTGGCATTATAGAACAAGCTACAGGCTATTAAACAGAGTTTTTTTTTTTTTTAACAAATTAGGCAACATTAAGTAAGTTGTTTGCCATATCCAACTTCCTGTTCAGATTTAAATCATGGTTCAAGTAAAAACAAACCATAGGTTGGTCAGTAACTAATAAGTAGAGGGTTATTCTGAAAAAAAAAAAAAAAAAAAAACACAATAATTTGTGTGGACCAAATCCACTCATACACTCATGTTTTCTCTCTCTCTCTCTCTCTCTCTCTCTCTCTCTCTCCCTCCCTCCCTCCCTCTTATCAACAATATCAGTTGAGACTTATAACTAAAAGCCACAGATGCAATAGGCCCTGGTGCTGAGAGGTCATAATGAGGAATTTTGTGCAAGAGAAGGAATCAAAATCAAATGGTGAGGGAGGAGAAAGGAACAGATTCAGTTATAAATAAAGGTACGAGACCATGTAGGCTCACAGAGGAAGCTGGATGGGGAGCTTAGAGAACTGAGCATTCTTCAGCTTCCTGTTCCAGAGAGATACAGGTGAACTTCTTCTATGAGTATTCTGTGAGATTTTTCTGTAAGGAAATCTTGCTCCCACAATTCTCAGTTCCATAGCACTCACCTCCTTGCTATTGTTAGTTTACATGTTTGCCTCTCTAATAACTCACAGCTCTGTACAGCAGGAGCTAAGTATTATTTTCATTTATATCCTCAATGTCCAGCACATATTAGGAGCTCAAAACTTGTCTAATAAGTGAATAAAAACATATTTAATTTTAAAAATAGACCCTAAGTCTTCCTACCCTTCAACTTCACCAAACTATGTAAAAGTAAAAGAGAATTAATGACATCTCAAGGTTGATCATGCAAAAGAGAAACAGAGAGAGAATTAAAGGTGGGGACATGCCAACTGAACAGAAGGAAAAAAAATTCTAGAAGTCGTAGCTTAAGGTAGTAGTTCTCAAACTTTTGTGTGCATCAAAATCACCTGGAGGGTTGTTAAAACACTGATTACCAGGCCACATCCCCAAATTTCTGAATTAGTGCATCAGGGATGGAGACAAGAATGTGTTTATTTCTAACAAGTTCCTGACATAGTTGATGCTTCTGGCCAAGGACCTTATATAGAAAACCACAAACTTAAGGGAAAGGGCTAGGGGTGGCTGTGAAGATGAAGAAGGAAATAGAGAACTCTGGGAAAATTAGAATTGGCCTCATAGATAAAGAGGCATTAATATAATATTCTGTCAGATAATTGATTAACAAGCTGTGATTTGTACCTGACGATTGGTAAAATTTGATTGGTATTACTGCTTTAAGCAAGTAGAGTTAAGATGACCATATGTCTAGGTTTGTCTGGGAGAGTCTTGGTTTTTTTTCTATAGCCTGTCATAATAACAAATATCGCTCACTTTCTTTCTCAAGAGTGCTTAAGAATGCCCCAACTTGAACAATAAATTATATGGTCACCTTGCTTACTCATAAGAATGAAACAGAAAACATATGTGAGCTATAAGTGTGCTTCTTCTCTGTCTGGGCAAGAGGATGAATGAGCTGGTGAAAAGAAGCAACAAAGATCTTTATCTACTTAATACTCTTTCAAAGGATCTTTAAAACCTACTGAGTAGCAGACACTGCTCAAGATAGAGACTCTGTAAACTGAACAGAGAAGCAAATAAATGAATGCCAGACCTGCAGCTGGGATGATTAATGGCTAGGTATTTCTTAGCCCAGAGAAAAGGCATGTTTTTTAGTGGCCAGACTTTCTCAAGACTCACTTACATAGGCAATAAATAAATATTAATCCTCAGATATCCTGACTCAGGACATCTGAGTGAGAGTCCAGAAAGGAAAATGGTTTTTCCACCAGTATACTAGGAAAAGATGTATGCCATCCATTGACTATATTTTGAAAAACACTTCAATAAGCATAGACAAGGTCTTATGTGCTATTCTCCCTAGGAGAAATGACATTTTAAAATCTTAGCCCAAAGGAATGAATTTATAATAGAAGAAATCAGAAATAACTGAGTATATACCAGAGGAGCACACAGACAATCCTCTTCACGTAGAGAAACCTACAGTAGATCCAAGATCTCAATTCCACCTTCCAATCTAAAATAAGAAAGCAGGCTAGAAGGAAAAAAAATGTCATCACAATGGGCAGGACTGGGAATTAAGGCTCTTTAACTACCTCACCCCCTTTCATGAAATTAGAAGTTCTCTAGTGCTATCAGCAAATCATGGTGGAAGAATCTATGGATTACTTCCATAAAATTCTTAGGTCAACATCTTAACATCAACTATTGTCAATGGAGTTGGGGAAGTCTCCCAGAGTTGTCACAGGAGATATGATAGCATCTTATAATGTAAAGGCACCTTGACTGCCATAACTTGAAATTTCCTTTACTCAGTAGAATTTACATAATCTTTAACAAAATTTTCTCTGACTTGATTTATTTTTTCTCAGTATTATAACATTTGCATGACTCAATTTTGACATCCTAAGAAGGTCTGTATAAATATACATTTTCCACTGAATTTATGATATACTGATGCTGAGTGTATCCTTGACATTGTGTCACCTTCTTGGTCATACATTGACATTATAATGTTATTTGCTACAGAATTGCATTGACAGCATCTTAGGAACACTATGACAACCTTTTAGTTGAGATCAAAGTGAATATTGAAACACATCTTGACAAAAATTACTTGGCGGAAAAAAAGAACATTACCAAATAGTGCTTCACCATAATCATCACAGATTTAAATTTAATTACTTGAATGTGAACTAGTAGTTTATTATAGATTTATTATGGCAGATAAGGGAAAGAACCTTATGGGAAAGAAAATTTGACTGTCTCAGGAAGAAGAAGAGAATCCAGAACTTTCTGTTTTTATTTTCAAGTGCAGAGCAATATTATTAATCCCCTCTTCACAAATTTTGCCAGATAATTGTTTCAAAATGATTAATTCGTGTCATAATGGGTGTTTTCTAAAGAGCTTATAGTCCTTTTCAAATTTTAAAACTTTTGACAGCCTTTTTAAGGTATAATTGGCATGCAATTATACATATAATTAGTTTTTTAAAATATTTTAGACTTAGAGAACAGTTGAAAAAATAGTACAGAGTTCCCCTATATCCTTCACTTAGAATTCCTTGATGTTAGCATTTTACATAATCACCATGCATTGATCAACATTTGAAATTAACATTGGTACAATACTATATTATTGAGGGTTCTCCAGAGAAACAGAACAGATTAGAGAGAGAGAGAGAGAGATAGATAGATAGATAGATAGATAGATAGATAGATAGATAGATAGATAGACAGACAAATAGGAGAAGACTTATTGGAGTTGGCTTACATGATTATGAATGCTGAGAAATTCCATAAAACACAATCTGCAAGCTGGAGAACCAAGAAAGTCAGTGATGTCGTTCAGTCCAAATCCAAAAACCTGAGACCCAGGGGAGGTAGTGGTGTACCTCCTCGTCCAAGGTCAAAGGCCTGAGAACCAGGGAAGCTGCTGATATAAGTCCTGGAGTCTGAAGCCCTAGGAACCAGGAGTTCAGATATCCATGGGCAGGAGAAGATTGATATCCGAGTTCAAGAAGAAAGAGAGAATTCGCTCTTCCTCTCTACCTTTTTGGGATTTTTGGACTCTCATGGATAGGATGAAGCCTGTCTACATGGATGGGGGGAGATCATCTTTACTGAGTCTACTGGTTCAAATGCTCATCTCTTCCAAAAAACACTCTCACAGTCACATCCAGAAATTATGTCTTACCAGTCATCTGAGCTTCCCTTAGCCCAGTCAAGTTGACGTACAAAATTAACCATCACAAATAGTGTTTACTAAACTGCATATTTTATTTAGATTCCACGAGTTTTCCCACTAATGTTCTTTTTTTGTTGTTCCAGGATCCTATTATCTTGAGAAAGGTGTGATAGAAGCCAGTCCTGTGAGATGTAGCTGGAAAGGTTGGGGTGTTATATGTGTCTTCTAGTACTGGCAGAGAAACTGAGAGCCAGAGTTTCTCTATCACTCATCCTGGCCTCCATCAAAGAGAGGGTCTGAGGCAGACGCCTGTACACTTCCTTTGACTGCTCACTTTAAATCTGGGGAGATGGCTGCTGAACATTTCCAAGTTTTAAAGTCATCCTTTTGTTCTGGGGACTCAGGAGTACAAGCTCCATTTTTCAGTCATAGGTGACATAAGAGCCTGTCACTTGGTTGAAGGATGTAAAAGCTGGAGCACCTGATTTATTAAGAAACTACTTTCAGGGAGGATCTGCAGACATAGATTTATTGCTGGAACAAGCTAGGGAAGAAGGCACAGGGAGTGAGCACTCTCCTGTTTGAGCAAGTGGTGGGATACTTTTGCAGGAAAAGGTACAGGAAGTGTCCACTTTCCTTTTTAGGCTCAGGGAGATTCCCTTACCTCCTTCCAATGAGATACTGCAGGAGTTTGTCTCTAGACTAAGCCAGGGTTGAAGGTGTGAAGAGTGTCGTCCCTTCCATTGTTGCTGGCAGAGACCTCCAATATCTTCCTCTGGAAGGATTGCAGGGCTGAGATTATCACTGGAGCAAGGCAGGGGGAGGCACAGGGCGTGCCCAGTCTCCTTTCAAGCAAGCAGAAGTCTCACGCCTTTCTTATTCCTTCTCTTCTGGAGTTATCACTGAAGCAAGCAAGAAAGAAAGACGTGGGGGGGTGCCCCCTTTCTCCTTCAAGTATGGCAAGGTCTCCTGGCCTTGTTGTAATGAGATATTTCAGCAAGGGATGAAGGTATGAGGGTGTTGCTTACGTGTTCCTACCAGCAGAAGTCTCCATATGCTTTCCATAGAGAGATTATAGGGCTAGAATCTCGCTGGAGCAAGCTGATGGAGAAGGCTCAGGAAGTGCTCACTCTCCTGATCAAGCAAGAAATTTCACACCTTTCTTGCAGAAAGAAACTTCTAGAATGAAGTTATCCCTGAAGCAGGCTAGGGAAGAAGAGTTACATAGAATGACTCCTTTCCTTTTGAGGAACAGAAAGTTCCCCAGCCTCCCACTAATAAAGAGATTGCAGGAATGTATTTCAGTAGCAAGCCAGGGAAGAAGGCATGGGGGCTGCCAGAAGCCTCCAATCTCTTTCCAGGAAGGCATAATAGGGCTGAAATTGTCGTTAGAGAAGGTGAGGAAGAAGTTGAGGGGAGTGCTATGCTTCCCAGTTAGGCTTAAAGAGATTTATTCTTTGTCTGCTACATAGGCTCTTGGATTCTGGCTTGTTAGAGGCCAGAACCACAGGGAGCTGCTTCAAAAGCGTGAGACAAATTCTTCACAGGAGGAAGGTGGAAGCTGAGCTGATCCCAGATGCTCCAGCAGCTGGAAGTGCTCACACAATTCAAAGCCCACCTTGTTCTTCATGCTTGAGAAAAATCTTCTAATGCCCTGTCCCTCTGTCCCTACCATTCCTTAAGCACTGTGATTTCAGAACCAAGCCCTCTGGCAGGGACTGTAAAAGTTAAGCACTAGATATGTGTGGTACAAGCCCCTCACCCCTCAGGAAGAAGCTGGGAGTTGGGATTTCCTTCCCAAGTGTAAGGTGCTAACCTTAAAGAAGGGTTAGAGTTTAAGAGTATCTCCACTTTCACTACCCATTTTAATGTGGATGTTTCCTGAGTCATTCACATTAGGTCTTTCAACTGGATTCTGGCTTTCTCTGGAAATAATTGATCCATAGGTAAGTATTTACTAGGTGTGTCTGTGATAGGAGGGATAGTCAAGTGCCTCCTATTCTGCCATATTCCTGATATCAACTTCTATTTTATCTTTCATCTCTTTCTAGAACTCCTATTAGTTGGATAGTATTTCTCTTGTTATTTGTTTACTATTTCTAGTATTGCTACTCTTAATTTTCATTTCACTCATATCCCTACTGGTCTTTTTTTTTATTTTTTAAGTTGGAGTTTTGCTCTGTCATCCAGGCTGGAGTGCAGTGGCACACTCACCGTCAACCCAGCGTCAACCTGCAGGGCTCAGCAATTTTCCGCCTCAGCCTTCCAAGTAGCCGGAACTACAGGCACGCGCTACTACATCCAGCTAATTTTTTATTTATTGTAGAGACGAGATCTCACCAAGTTGCCAGGGCTGGTCTCAAACCCACAGGCTCAGGCAATCCATTCTCCTAGACCTCCCAAAGTGTTGGGATTGCAGGCTGAGCCACCAAGCCCAGCCCAAACTGTTTTTAAATATCTGATTGTCAGCCGGGTTCGGTGGCTCAGCCTGTAATCCCACGCCTTGGGAGGCTGAGGTGAGTGGATTGCCTGAACCCGCGGGTTCGAGACCCGCCTGGGCAACTTGGCGAGACCTCCTCTCTACAATAAATAAAAAAAAATTAGCCGGGTGTGGTAGTGCGTGCCCGTAGTTCCAGCTACTTGGAAGGCTGAGGCGGAAGTATCGCTGGAGCCCAGCAGGTCGAGGCTGCGGTGGCCGGGAGCGGCCACTGCACTCCAGTCTAGGCGACAGAGTGAGATTCCAACTCAAAAAATAATAATAATAATATCTGATTGTACACATGTAAGAATGAGGAAACAGAAATTTTGTTGCAAACTCTATCTATACAGAAAGGACTTTTGGATGGCAGGTCCCACTTCAGTGTGTGGGGTCCAGACCATACTTTATACTGACAAAATCTTACGTGGACAAAATTTTTAAAACTTTGCCCTTATTTCCCAGAGTAGCATATAAATATATTTAGTTGTCTTAATTATCTTTAGGAACTTGCCACCATGCTTTGCTAATTTTTTTATTATTATTATTATTGTAGAAATGAGGTCTTCACAAGTTGTTCAGGCTGGTCTCAAACTTGGGCTTAGACAATCCTCTCACCTCAGCCTCCCAAAGTGCTGAGATTATAGGCATGAGCCACCACACACGGTCACCCATATTCATTTTTGCAGGTTCATTTTCTAAAATATCTTTTGTTATTTCTATAATTTCTTGGGGGGGTGTTAAATAGAAAGAAAAATTAATCAGTAATCTTAAACCAGAGTTAAAGAATTCATTTATAAATTAATTAAAAACTTAAATTTTCAAAAATCATTTTAATAATATAAAATAGTAAAAAATAATTTCAATAATATGGTAATTTGTTATTGTTGCCTATCAAATAATAGGTTGTAGGAGATCTTACATCTCTTTTTTCTTTTTTATAGTTTTACCACTAATGGAGTCATCCAGAAACAGATATATAATGTGAAAAACTTTGAAATACAATGAATAAAGTTATCTTTGGAAACTGTTATAGTGCAAATGGAATTGTTTTTTCTTTATAAGTTTGCATAAGAAGCTAGTGGGATAGAGTGAAAAGAACAATGGACTTAAAAGTAGAGCTATATTTCAGTATCTACCTTTTTGTTTTATTTGGACCTTCAGTGGATAGGATGATGCCTGTCTACATTGATGAGAGCAGATCTCCTTTTCTGAGTCTTCTGGTTCAACTGCTCATCTCTTCCAAAAAAGACCCTCATAGTCACCCCCAGGAATAATACTTTACCAGTCATCTAAGCATCCCTTAGCCCAGTCAGGTTGACATATAAAATTAACTATCAAAAATAGTATTTACTAAACTACACATTTTATTTGTGTCTGGCTGTGGAACTTCAAACTGTGTCTCCATCTTCATATAGCAGGTAGCTTGCCATGATAATTATTAAGGACCTGTTCAGTTCTAAAACGTATCATTCTGAACCTTTAATTTATTTGTTTTGTTGTCTGCAATGAAGCCTGGGTCCTTGAAGTCATTAATTCTGCTTTGTTGCTTAAAACTTTTATTCTTGGTGCCCTCACTTATATACCAAAGAAATTCTAATTTCCTGAGCATTAATGGATTTCCTCCTGTACTGGAGAGGATAACATTAATGTCTTCCACTTTCAGCATCCCTTTCTAAGAAAACTTTCCACATACATAAAAATTTAAGGCAGGTTGAGAGGTCATCTCCAGGTAGCTCATCACCTCTTGGAGGCTGTGTTCTATACCACAAGATGCTGCCACTTAGAAACTGGATCAGGGAATAGAAACTGACCAAAGAAAAGCAAGTCCACAGGCTACCCAGCACTAATGCTCTAACCAAATATGCATAACAGTAATTGGATAACTCATTCAGATTCTCTCTCAGTAATCTAAATATGAGGTGTGGAAGACACTAAAAAGCTGGTAATAAGAGCTGAAAATATTCACACAAAGGGAGTTCATGAAGCATCAGTAGTAGGGTGGGCCACAAGTAAAAACATGTTTGTTTATAAGTAAGCCAAAACTGAGATAAATTTTAAAAAGTTTATAATAGAAGGTGAAGTACATGATGGTAGTAGAAGCGGAAATGAGGAAGAGTGCATTCCTCAGCAGTAGGAAATGAAGTTTCTCCTGCTAGTAAGGGCTAAAGCTTATTGGATTTTTGTAGATACTAAACTAATTTTCAGTTCCTGTGATCTCTAGTCTATTTCCAGATTTCCATGAGAACACTCTTGCCCTCATTCTCATGTGCAATATAACCACAGTCTTAGTATCTGAGGTAACTTGAGTCTATTTCTAGCCACCAAAACAACTTAGCTCATTTCCCCAAGGAGACCATAAGCTGCCCAAGTGTCTAACGGTGACTTCTTTGTATGCACCACAACAAAAATCATGAAAAGTAGGAAAGGAAATGTTCCTACTAGGAATGGGACAGAATGAGGAATACAAAAAGAACTTTTAGTAAAAGCCTGAGATGTTAGAAGGTTCATATTAAAAATAGTTTCTATGATATTTGGCTTAAACCTAAAAGTTTTAGCTTTAATACTACCTTAAAATATATCACTAGTGCCAATGGAATTGGATTATCTATATAACCAAGCCTATTTTACTTTATTTTTTTATTATTATTATTTTTTGAGTTAGAGTCTCACTCTGTCACCTAGGCTGGAGTGTATTGGCATGCTCATGGCCACCGCAGCTTCGACCTGCTGGGCTCAGGTGATCCTTCCGCCTCAGCCTTCCAAGTAGCTGGAACTACAGGTGTGCGCTACCATGCCCAGCTTACTTTTTTATTTATTTTAGAGATATGGCCTCTCGCCTCAGCCTCCCAAAGTGCTGGTATTACAGGCTTGAGTCACCGCGCCCAGCTCTATTTTACTTTAATAAATGTATATCTTATTTATTAAAACATCCTGTTTTATTATTAATCATAAGTGAAAGCTCCTGAATATAGTCATAAAGTTTGCTTGTTTTCTCAATATTCCGTGTGTAACAAGAAATGTTACATAGATTCCATGAAGTTTCAAAGTAAAAAAATTTTCTAGTGAATATCACATTTTATTAATAATATTTTCATTCAAAATTCAGGACTAAATTTCAGTTTCCAAAGTGATGAGTGTGTTATTTTTCTTTTATTCGCTTTAAATTTTACTTTTTTTTTTTATAGAGATGTGGGGTACAAATGAGGATTAACTACATAAGCAGGCTGCATGCAGGTAAAGTTTGGGCTCCAACTGGCTCTCATTCCCTGGTAGTGGACCTGGTATCCTTTGTGTTGTCATGTGCCCCCCACCCTCCTCCCTTCCTCAGGGCTTTTTCATTTTTATAATCCACTAATAAATATATCCCATCTGTTTCTTAAATAAAATTAGGTAGTGAATACACCGTCTTTACCCCAGCTATTAATTTTAAAAAATAATGTCATATATACTTAAAAAGGTAAATTAAAATGTTCAGCTAGTCTAACACATTGTGTGTGTTTTCATAGTGATAGTTTGACCATAACATGACATTTTTCTTCAAGGAAATGGCCTCTACCTTAGACTTTGAAATTGAGAGCAATTCACTGTGAATGAAAAATACTCACCATGAGAAAAGTGGGAATAGTATTGATTGAATTGCTACATGGTAAACATTTTTATATGCTTTCTTACAATCTGTATGGGAATTTCCAAAGTAATATTGTGACATCTTCCCTTGCAAAAATAAAATTAGAAGTCATACTTAATATATTTAAATTTAGATGTTAGGTTTTGATACTACTTGAGGTGAGTATATTAGAGCTAAATCTATACTGCTCCCCCCTCCAAAAAAAAGTGTTAATCCAGAGTATTACTAAGTTGAGTGTTCATAAATACATAAAACAATGGAGCCAGTAATAGATCCCTTCTTCTTTAAGGAAAAAAAATTAATCAATAACATAACTTAGAGGGTGATGGAGTCTCTTTCAGGTAGATAAGATCAAGGGAGTAAAGAATGACATAAGAGCCTGGTCATGCATTGACACTAGAGCTGTTTGTACACCCTTCCTATTTAGATGAAACTCTGAGACCACAGAAGCCAAGTCATTGGTGTTCTAGTGTTCAGACCTAAAGAAGGAACAAACCAAATAAAGCCATGATCTCAAGAAAGCTCAGTAATATACTAGCCACTTCTATGCAAAGGACTAGCAGACTATGAGGCTATACTACTTTTAATAAAGGGTGGGAAACTGTATTTAATGGAACAAATGGTTAGTGCAAGTTCTATTCTTCACAGTATTCCCTCTTATTTAAAAAAATTAATCCATGTAAAGGAGATAAAGTTGATTAAAATAAGATCTTTCCTAGAACTCTTAAATCTTGCACCAAACTTCAGGGACTACATATCACAACTTCTGAAACATTGCTCAGAACCATCCTGATGAGAAATTGAAATAACTTACTGTTAGGTCAATGAACCAGTGCCACCAGAATGGCACAAAGAATAGACAAAAAAGAAAAAGTTTATTATCTACTTTCCACAGATAGAAGGGGCAAACACGGGACAGCATGGCATCCAATATGGAGGGTCAGAATATTTAAGATCTCCACAAGGAAGTAAAAAAGATTTAAAATGTTTCCAGCAGCTGCAGTCCTGGGTGTTGGATAGCATCTGTCTTGTACCTCCAAGTGGTTGGTAATCAGTTGCAGGAGGTTGATTACCATCAATTGAGTTAGCCCTGGCTTTCAAGGCTGGAGGACAAGTTCTTAGAATAGATTAGTAAAGAGGAATTTACTGGGGATTAGAAGTGATTGTCAAGAAACTACACTTTTGGAAATCGGTGTGTTTTTGAGAAAGCATGACAAAGCAAAGCAGTGTTAAAATGGCTGCCACTATGCCTAAAATTACTCCATTTTGGCTTTTCACCTTTTCATTTACCCAAGATAACACCCAGTTAGTGGCAAGGAAAAGGGTATGAAACCCTCAGCAGCCTAACTCCAAAGTTCCTGCTCTAATTCCCTACTGAGTTTTAGTACCACCAAGTCAGCTATAATTAGTGGAGACTATAGAAAGGGGGAATAAATGTCTCACCTGCTCCTACAATTCCACAGAGTTCTTTGAATATTTGGTGGATGCCTCTCCTGACAAAGTATTGGGCTTGATTTTGTGTGTGTGTCTGTGTGTGTGTGTGTGTGTGTGTGTGTGTGTGTGTCTATTTTAAGATGTATGCCATTTGTTGAAACTATTCAGTATGGTCAAATACTCCAAGGAAACAACTTTCCATATGTCCATAAGGTGTTCAGAGTATTCCAAATATGCCCCTTTGACATAAGGATTATCTTGAAAGCAATTGAGAAGCAGACACAAGGAAAAACTCTCTTGTCTTCCCCCTCTTTACCAGGAAGGGCAGGAGTTTTTTAATCACTGAAGACAATTCTAGACTCATCAGCTCAGAAAAATCACAGCAGAATCTACATAGCAAACCTTGCTAAAACAATTCATATTTCATTGGTTTCCACCATATACGTACCTTCTTACAGATCTGCCCCTAAAAATTTAAAGCATTTTTTCTTTGCCTTTTCATTCCTCTACAAACTTTTTTTTTTTTTTTTGGTTAAGATGCCTAATAGATCCCAAGTTCTGACAACTCCTTTGAGTTACTTATCACTGACTATCCCTGTGTTGCTTGATGCCCAGTGATGCCAGGTGGGGTGCAGAGCGAAACCTGTGGATTCCTTGGCTCATTTCTAAAATGAATTTTAGAGTGGCCATCAAAGTTTTTAAGCAAAGTTTATTTAAAAAGTAAATGGGGGGGGAGATTCACCTTCCAAGGTAGGGGAGGGGGTCAAAGTTAAGAAAATATGGCGGCCACAGCTCAAAGAGCCATGTGAAGACACCAGAGTTTAACAAAGCAATGGTGAATGTGGGGGGAGAGAGAGAGAGAGAGAAAGAGAGAAGGAGGGAGGGAGGGAGGGGGTAGAGATTCACCTCCCCAAGGTAGGGGAGGGTACCAAAGCTTAGGAAAACATGACCTGGCCATAGCTCAAAGAACACATGGCCAGACCACAGCTTAGCAAGTCAATGGTGACTGCTGCTTTAAGTTGAATCCTTTTTAAACCGCCCCTTTGATGGGGGAAGGTCATTAAGATGATTGGGTGATGGTCTGCTCCACACCATCATGGAGGGCAGATAAGCACGGGTACTGATGTCAGATGATAGACAGCAGGCAGATGGGTGGGCTAGTCACATGACTGCTGTCATGGTGATGGGGTCTGTGTCATGAAGGTCACCAAAAGCTGATTATGTTAACTTGTTTAAAAAACAAGCTAGGGTGAGGGAGGGGTTCAGTCTTTTACCTTCAACGGGAAACTTGAAGGATTTTTAGTGATTAGGAACTGAGAGATTGGGCTGTCCTAGTCTTACATGTTTTGATTTGCCTAGGGGGTGGAGTAGGCTGCCAGCTTGGCCTGTAGCAAAATGTAATTTTAAAAATCTCTGAATGCTTCCTAAAACCTATCTATGGGAAATGCATCTATCTGTGTCTAAACCTGTCCTAGCTGCCCTGCCTCACCCACCAATAAAGTTCTGTTTTTCTCTTGTTAATCTGTCTTTTGTCTGTCTAATTTTCAGGGTCCTAGTTAATGAACCTAAAATAAGTAGAGCAAAAAATATTTTTTTCTTCCTTGCCAACATCCACACTTCCTTTTTGAAGTTTGAGTCTTAAACAAAGGAGAGGGCTCACACTCATGAGCTGAGTTAGAGAAAAAACTAGAACAACATAAACAAATAAGCTAGAAAAAATAAATAGACCCATTTTCAAATAAACATCCCTCTAAATAACTTCAGAGTATTAAATCATGGATACAATAGATACTGCATAAGGTAAGAAGGGTGAAACCTTTATAATGAATCATTCATCATCATATAAAAAAGAGATTCTATAAATATGCATCACAAAGTTATGCATTTCACTATGTTATGCTGACTGCCTTTCCAGAGAAATATAAGAAAAATTAAGCATTAAGCAATAAAAAAAGAAAACTATAAGAGGACAGTATATTAATAATAACCAAAAGTAAATCAATCTTTTAGAAGGTATAGATAATAGAATTTTATAGTAAATCTCCATCTATAACTAGTAAACAATCTTGGTTTTAAATTTAAAATCCTTTGTTTATGTCAGCAAAACCGCCAAGTCCTACCAAGATTCAAAGAAAACGGTATTTGCCTCTCAAAACCTCTTCATTTGGCTAAAGAAAGAGAAATATTAAAAACAAGTTACTAAAAGATACATTCAAAGAAATCTATTTACTTTAATAATATTGCCTTTGGGTAAGTACAAAACTTACGAACTTTGAAATTGAAAGTAGGGAACCCTAGAAATTTAGGATATAACGTAGCCATTTTGAATCAGGACAACCATTTTGCTTGGACCTCACCCCTTGACATTCCCTTGCTGCACAGCTTGCAGGGCCCACAAGTCCTTTTACCCTAAAATCATTAACAAGAAAACTACTTTAGTTTTAGAAACCAGTGATTACACAGAACCCCTTAAGCATGTCCAGTCTTGCTAACAATTTATCTTTTAGGCATTTGTATCGATACATTGTTATTGGCCATTTGTGATGACCTCCAACACACCACCAGGAGGCATGTTAATTGGTATATTGTTATCATAGAACATGACTGCTTCCAGCCCACCACCTGAGATCATGAGACATTGATGCCTGAAGATGGCAAGATATTAGATTCATGTGACTACTATGGAAACCAAAAAATACAACTCTGGACATTCCTTTTGGCCCAGATTTCCTCCAGGTCTAAGCACCCTTGCTTTAAAGGCCCTTAAATACACCTAGTTTCCAGTCTTCCATGCCACACTCACCTGAGTGCTGGCCCCCTTCCATCTGTGAAAGGTGAATAATAAACTTTA
>CAUYQG010158047.1:0-67106 GCA_963574415.1 Tarsius wallacei | reverse complement strand
GAGGAACTCAAATCATTCTACAGAAAAGATACCTGCACACGTATGTTTGTTGCAGCTCTATTCACAATAGCAAAAACATGAAACCAACCATGTTGCCCATCGAAGTTGGACTGGATAAAACAAACTATGTCAATCTCTTTTGAACAACAAAAAAAGAGTTTTTAATTTTGATGAATCCAAGTTGATCAACACTTCTTTTATTATCCATTCTTTTCAGGCAATATCAAAGAAATATTTGCCTAACCCAAGGTCACAGATGTTTCCTATCTTTTCTTTTAACATTTTTATAGTTTTTTTTTTTACATTTTATACAATATTATACACTGGTCTCTGGTTTCCAGTGTTTCTAACAAGAAGTTGGCTGTCCTATTTATCTGTATATAACATATGTCTGTAATCTGGATGCTTTTTAAATGTTCTATTTGTCACTGATTTAAAGCAATTTGACTATGAAGTTTTTTTGTTTTTTGGTTTTTTTTCACTTTTTTTGTATGTTTAAGGTTTTTGAGTTTGGATCTGTGAACTTACAGTTCTCATCAAATTTGGAAAAGTTTTATTCATTATGTATTTATTCAAATGTTTATCTCTGCCTTCCCCTCAAGCCTTTTCCTTAAGAACATCATTTACATGCATGATAGGTCATTTTATGTTGTCTCAAAACTTACCCAGCATTGTTCTTTTTTTCCCCATTTATTTCTTTATCCAAGTTTCATTTTGGTTAGCTTCTGTTGCTATATCTTCAAGTTACTAATCTTTCCTTCTGTAACATCTAATCAGCTATTAATTCCATCCAATGCATTTAAAAAAAAAATCCCAGGAAACATAGTTTTCAACTTGAGAAGTTTAACTTGGATCAAGTTTATATCTTCTATGTCTCTTTTTAGTATGCTAAATATTTCCTTTACGTTTTTTAGGTATCATACACCTCAGTGCTGTAGTTTCAAACCCATACTGGTCTCATTTTACTGACACAGCCACACAAGTCATACATACAATGTTTATAAGTATTTGTACTTCTTAGATGGAATTATTTAGTCAATCTATAAACTGAACACATTGCCTAGTTTGGAAGCTCTGATCACGGCTTTGGGAAGCATTGTTTGTTAGTAAATCCACTTGCTAAAATTCAGCTAAATACTCTCAAAATATAAAATTTCATTCACTCATATCTAGCCTTTGAAAATAATGAGCTCACAAATTTTTACAGACTATTGCAATTCCTTAAGCCTATCTTATGTATTCTCTAGTTCTGTCCTTAAGAGAGTTACATCGTATAAATATTAGGGCAAAGCTCAGTAGGACCACTACCTCATGTCTGGTAAATGAAAAAGCAGTACTCCTGCTCTCAAGGTCCTGTTAATGTTGCTTCCATTTTCCAATTGATAACAGCCACCAGCATGCACCCAAATTATCTCTAAATCTTTTCAGAAACTTCTTAGCCAAACTTCATCTTAGATCAACACTGTCAATATCTCCACAAGTGATACTTGGGTAAGCCTATTTTTCAAAAGTTCTAATGTGTAGCAGAGCTGAAATTCCACTTAGATTTTTACATTGTAAAGCTGATGGTCTTTCCATGACAGCAGCACTATTAATTCATACAGCATGCTCATGTATTAAGCAATATAATTGCAAAGCCATGTTTAGGAGAATAGCTTTTTTCTTCTCTATTCTCTGTTATACTGGTCTGTTCTCTATCGACTAATCTGGATAATTTATGCCAAGCCTCTGGGGCAGTGGATGCTGTCTTTATGTATGGAGCACAGTCAAAACTCAATAAGTGCCCAGTACATATCCATTATTAACATAAATTACTAATACCACATTCAATGGCATGCTGCTGGAGAATTCTGAATTTTACATTAACTCAAAGAGTTTTAAAAGAGATTCAGGCTTACCTGTTCATGATGTGATTGTCTTTTGTTGTTGAGCATGTACGCAAGAAGAAATGCTATCTGATTTCTTAGCCACATGGCGAAAAAAATTAGATAAAGAAGATAGTTAAAGTTGGGGACAGTATGAAATGTATGCAGCTTCATTAATTTTTAAGAACATTTAAAACAAAACATCAATGACAAAATCCTCAAAGTGGCTAAAATCTACATGTCTAAGGGTCCAGAGGGAGTTTCCTTAAATGCTTAGATCAGAGCAATTTGCAACAAGCATATACATTAATCTCATGCAAATAAATGTTACACAAAGTGCTTAAAATCTGTTAAATAGCTTTAAAAGTTCCCCTGAAATTATGTGTACTCTACTATCTTAAAAGAAGAATTTCAAACTAGTTTCTACAAGCAATATTATACATTCCAATTTAGTGAAGCCCAATTCATTGAAGTTTATTTCTACAGCAAAAGCTTTTTATAAACATTTACATTTACAAAGGTCCCGAGACTGTGGATGGGCTGGCATACCATTGAACATAATGATGTGAAGTGTGCATCTTCCAGCGAGTATTTATTTTAGGGGCAAGTAATTGCTTTTGCATATGAGCTTCACAATGTTTTGAAATGTATATTATCCATAAAGTAAACACTACTTCGTTCTACTGACACTCCTTTTGCAAAATAAAATTATACTTATCTATAAAAAGCTAACTTTAACTCTTAGGCCATACGACCAATCTTAGTAATTTTCCAAACAAAGAGTATGATTTGGCAATCAAGCAATTTATTTGGTAATGTCTTAACAGTCCAAATGTAACATTCTGCAGCAAACATTTGTTTTGCTGGCAAGAACTTTCAAGCAGAAGCTTTTATTTTGAGAACTGCAGGAGGTAAATATTTGAGTTTAGAGAGTTAAGATGGTCCAAGGATTTCAAATGTCTCCTCAGGTCAGCTAATATTTATTCTGGTCACTGAAAAGTAAATAAATAGCCAAAAGAAAAACTCAAAAGTATTTTGTAAATAGATTCTAAGAATTTTTAACACATTTTCGTATCTCGTGTGTGTGCCTGTGTGTATGTGTGTGTGTGTGTGTGTGTGTGTGTGTGTGTGAGAGAGAGAGAGAGACAGAGAGAGAGAGAGAGAGAGAGAGAGAGAGAGAGAGAGAGAGAGTGCCTGTGTGTGTATAGAGAGAGAGAAAGAGACTTAGAGAACAGAGAACATACCATCCACATGTCTAGGACACATGGAGTCCTTTCTACAATTATGGCTTTTCTTCCATGCTACTTTACTGTCCTCTTCTCTCATGCCTGTATATCTGGAATCCTTCAGGCTTTCAGGAAAGGACTCACACCACTTCTTCTTTGCAGAGACTTTCCTCATTCCTCCAGCGTGAATAGTGGTTGTCTTATCTGAAAGTCAAGCCTTTTTCTGCATCATTCTCGCAGCCTCAAGTCACATGATGCCTTGAGCTGTCAATTGCCATCATATTATGTTTTATTTTCATGCAATTGTGTGCAACTTTGCCTTGTGTTCTATGCTAGGGATTAAGTTTACTTTTTACTGGAATAATGCCCTTTACTGCTTTGTGTTAATTTTTGTGGTATCACTCAACACTGCGACTTATACCAAACAGCATCTCAGTGAATATACAGACATATCCCTTAAGAATTGGAATACTTTCTGAGAAATGCAACATCATAGAGTGATCTTAAACAAACCTAGAGGGTGTGTAACCTACTCCACACCCAGGCTATATGGATAGCCTATTGCTCCTTTGCTATAAACCTGTACATTATGATATGGTTCTTAATACTGTAGGCAATTGTAACATAATGGTAATAATGTATCTCGAAACATAAAGGTACAGTAAAAATAGAGTATAAAAGATTTTTTAAATGGCACCCACGTATAGACCATGAATGAAGCTTGCAGGACTGAGAGTTACTCTGGGAGAGTCAGCAAGTGAGGAGTGAGTGTCTGTGAAGGCCTAGGACATCACTGTCCACTATGTAGACATAAACACTGGACACTTGGGCTACACTAAAGTTATTTTTAAAAGTTTCTTCGATACTACATTAATCTTAGCTTACTGTAACTCTTTTATTTTAAACGCTTAATTTTTTAAACTTTTTGATTTTCTTGTAATAAAACTTAGCTTAATTCACAAACATACTGAACACCTGTACAAATATATGTTCTTTCTTTTACTCTTATTCTATAAGATTTTTTTCCATTTTTAACTTTCCTTTTTTTTTAACTTTCTAAATATTTTTGTTAAAAACTAAGACATAACATACACATTATCCTAGACCTACACAGGGTCAGGATCATCAGTATCCCCATCTTCCATTTCTACTTCTTGTCCTACTGGAAGGGCTTCAGGGACAAGAACACTATGACAGGCTTCTTCTAGAGTACTTCCTAAAGGGCCTGACTGAGGTTGTTTTACAGTTAACTTTTTTAATAAACAAGAATGCATGCTAAAATAACAATAGAAGGCATTGGATAGTAAATACATAAGTCAGTAATATTAATATAATCATTTATTATTAAGTATGTGGTACTGTACATAATTGTATGTGTAATTTTTATATGACTGACAGCCAGGTTTGTCCACACCAGCATCACCACAAACAGGTGTGTAATGCATTGTGCTATGACATTATGAACAACTACAACATCACTAGGTGATAAGAATTTTTCAACTCCATTTTAATCTTATGGGACCACAATCACACATAGGGTCCAAAATTGACCAAGACATTGTTATGTAGTGCATGACTGTATACCAATGACAAAGTTGCAACTATGCTGGTCAATTTAAAGGTGGTTTTAGCCGGGCTCGGTGGCTCAGCCTGCAATCCCGCGCCTTGGGAGGCTGAGGTGAGTGGATTGTCTGAGCCCGCGGGTTCGAGACCCGCCTGGGCAGGCGAAACCTCATCTCTACAATAAATCAAAAAAAATTAGCCGGGTGTGGTAGCGCACGCCTGTAATTCCGGCTACTCGGAAGGCTGCGGTGGCCGGGAGCGGCCACTGCACTCCAGTCTAGGCGATCGAGTGGGACTCCAACTCAAAAAAAAATAAATTAAATAAATAAATAAATAAATAAATAAAGATGGTTTTGTTAAATATTGCATCCTGTAAAAACATATACATTCAGGAAAATGTCGATTTTCATGCATTTCTCTTCAGAACTCTCAGAAAGAAAAGGTGCTTGCCTTTGCTCCTTGTCTCATTGTTCTTGGTTCCTACTTTCCTTTCCACACTCCATTAAAAGTCCAAGAACCCATGTAGCAAGCAGACATCTCTTAGAAGATGAGTGAAGGACATGTCGAAGAGAGCCAGGCTGTGAATCTTTTGCATTGTCAGGGAGTTAAGTAGGTCCTGAGCCTCCATCTCATTTATGATAAACATGTGGCATAAAGGGTGCTGAGGTGCAGCTCTCCGAATCATGCTCCACTGAACAGATCCATCTCATCCAGATGCAGTCAGCGCCATGTCCATCACACTCAACTGCATTTCGCAGTCAAACATTGCATCAAGCTTGATGCATGTAGCTACCTACTTTAGAATGACCCCCCCAGGAACCCAGGTCAAACTCCCTCTCTGTAATTTTTGCTTGTCAGGTTCGTATGGACTTTTACCTAGCAGGATTTCCAACAAGTGGACTTTAAAACCAATTCTGCTAGCTATCCTGAGTATCATACTTTTTCCATCATCACCTTTGTTCTTTGATAGCAGGCTGACTACTCTTCCAATGACCTTACTGGTATTGACTGAAAAACAAGAAAATCTGTAAAGAGATTTGAAGACAAATTGGAAACATGTGTCACAATCCATCCTTCTTGCTGAGCTCTTTTGGAAAACACACCTCAGTTTTCCTGGACTGTCTTCGTTTTTTCCCCATACCTTAAAAAGTATCAGCATTTGCAGATAATTAAGCAAACCTAAATAATCATTTTTGTCTTAAAGTGTGACTTGAACTGCTTGTACAGGAAACTACCACCTTTGCAATATTAGCCTTCAACTTCCATCTCAACAAGCTTTTCTCACCTCACTCTTTCATTTTTTCAGACTCAGTTAAATTGTGTATCTGAAAGCTACTTGAAATTCCATGCAGATATTAAACTGCTCCTTGTTTCTTTTGGAAGAGGCTGTCAAAAACAGAGTTTCTTTATGACCTATCACAAGATGGCTATCATTTGTTAAGTATTTACACTATGGCAGCCTCTGAGCTAGTTTCCTCCTTTTAATTAAATCTTCCTAAAAACAGTCTTATGGATCAAAAAACTGAGGCTTATCTGACTTAAATGTCTTCTCCAAATGCATTTATTCATTAAAGTTGCATTCCTGATCCTTGAGCCTGCCCAATTCGAAAGTCTGGGTTCTTTCAACCTAGATCTACCCCTTATGAAGGTTCTTATGCATAAAACATTTTTGTACTTGTATTCTTGTTATCATATAATTATTTTAAGAAAATAGAACTTGTTTTTCTAAAGTGCAAGAATTTTTTATAACAGCCACTTAATTTGACATAATACCCACAGACATGTTAGTTTTTATATAGCTATTAGCTAAAATAAACCTGCACATTAAAAATGTATTTTGCCAATTTTCTGCAATGAGCATGTATTATTTTAAAATCAGAGAAAGGAAAGCACTGTTTCAAGTATCATATTTGGATTCAATAAATAGATGGTAGTTATCAGTGACATTCTGGCTGATCATGTGCATATATCAAATCTAGTTTATTTTTAAACTGAACTCTAAGGTAAATGGCATTGGACTGCTTTTTTAAATGAAGGAGCTGTGAATGGGAATGTTAAGTAACTTGTTCAAACAAACATAGACACTGTATGCTAGAGCTAGGACTTAACCTAGCTCTTTTCCATAAGTGTAGCTCCCATTTCACTATATCTCTGCCTCTTAGAACTGCAATTACATAGGCAGGATCTTGTTAAGATGCAGATTTTGATTTGACCTGAGATTTTGCAAGTCTACCAACTTCCCAGGGAATGCTGCTGGTCTTTAAGTAGCAAGGTATTACGGGCATTATTAGTGTGTGTGTGTGGAATTTAATACAGTACAAATCAGCACGTATGGCTCATTTCAGCGCCTTTGCCACCAGGCCAGGGGGCAGGAACTGCTTCCGTTTCTCAGCCTTCTCTCTATCTGTGATGAACAAGGTATAAAGGTACCTGCAGCAACGAACTTTAAACTTCACATTATTCTCGTTTTCTTGATCTTGACAGATTTAGCATCTTTTTGTTGAGCTGTGAGCAGAAAGTACTTGATTTCCGAGGTGCTCAGGGGGAGGGTGTGGATGGGCACCCAGCTACGGGAAAGGAGAGGGACAGAAAAGCCTATCTGCATTATTAATCAAACTTTTCAGAAATTCACCACCTCTTATTTTTGTGGTAGCACTTTCCGATTCTCTAGATTATTCTGTGTAATTTCAGAGAGCAAGTATATGCCCATTTTGTTGATTAGGAGTTGAGACTCCTTCAGAGAAAGTCAGTTTTCTAAGTTTCAACAAATAGGAGGTGATAAAAGACAGTCAATCAAAATGAATTTCCTAGATTCAAGCTATTTGTTTTAAATTACCACTGGTCTTCCTGACAGAGTTACTAAAAGAAGTAATTGAGACAATGCAAATAAAGCAAATAAAAGGCCTAGATCTATTCCTAGCACATAGTAAGCAGCGAATAAATGCCATCGTTTATTATTGATACTATGATGAGCAAGAAACAATGAACCAAAGTTAATAAAATCACATTGTCCAAGTTGCACAGACTGACAGAGCATAACCTGTGAAAAGAACTCAATATTTTATTGACAAATAACTACAGGAGTCAATGTGTAATGTGGCTTCCCAGGCGCTAAAGAAATCATGGGTTCTACTTAAACAAGCTCAGAGTCACTCTGGGCATAGGTCAGAAGACAACTTAGGGTTTTACTTCAAGAAAGAGCAAGTCAAACTCACACCTTTTCACAGGAAACCATTTTAGTGAAGGGACAGAAAATCATTTATTCTGCTAACATTAACTGGGCCCCAGACTGAATATACACCCAACACTGCATAAATTGCTGGGATACTAAAAGGAGGTAGGCACAGTCCTAAATTTCAAGGATCTTGAAAACATCATTGAAGGCCCCAAAATATATACTGTGGAGAAGGCATCAGAGATAAGTAAGGACACACCTGATTGGTGTCTTCAAAGGTTGCAAAAGTAGTGACAGACACATTAAACTTGTTTTTTATGCCCCAAGCAATTGATTTAGTACCTGTCATGCTTATCATCTAAATAATATAAGGAAGATGTCACTATTGCAGTTAATTGAACTATGAAAATAATAAACAACTATTGGAATAAAGTCAGTCAATATAGATAAGTCTAAAGAGCACACTGTTATGGCCAATGTTAACAATCTCAACGTGTTTGATCAACGATGTTGACACATATACTTTAAAGAAGAATTTTAATGGATTAGATTACCCAACCACGAGTGTTTTAGAAGCAATATGTTCCTTGCGATAGAGAATCAGTAGAGAACCATCATTCTGAAAGGAGACTAGGCCACTGGGTTGAGTGTTAGAAATACATGGACACAGAGAATCCTGTTGGCTACAAGTTTCTTCATGCACATTTTTCATTAGTGGTAACAGCAGAAGGCAATCCTATAGATCTTAAAGACAAATGAATATACCCCAAAATATGTCCACAGATATTTGAGAGAGAATAGGAAGTTTTGTGACGGTATCTTGGAGCAGCGGATGTTAAGCAGAGACTCTGAGCGTGAAAAAAACTAAAAAATGTGTAGAAAGGGTTTTATAGTAATTCTCAATAACCCAAGTCTTAAATTTAAAAAATCTGCTTTAGATCTTAAATTTAAAGATAATGCTCCCATTGCTATAACTGGATTATAAATGAAAACAGAAATTAGAGTTATCTGGACTTGAGTTTGAAAGGAGAATAATTTATGTCAGAGTTATCACACAATGTTATTGAGTAAGACATGAGCTAATAATGTTCATTCTTCAATATTTTGCTACACTTTCTGAAATCCTTCTATTTGTAATAGAAAAAGGAGGAAAACAGAGTTAGCTTTAAATTTCCCAAAATACTAGGGGGGAAACCCCCAACAAACAGAATTTATTTATAAAAAAATTGTGTATTTACTCTTACATGTTTAAACTTCAGTTACCTTGAAAGTACTCTCTGTTTGATGCAATACACCTATCAAGATGCTTTTTCCACTGCTCAAAATTGAACTAGTCAATTTTGATGCCTTTTAGAGCATCTGTCATTTTTTGCTTCACCTCTTCCACATGGGTCAAACGTTTATCTTTGAGGACTATTTTCATCCGTGGAAACAAACAAAAAAAATCACTTGGGGCATGATCGGATGAATACGGAGGGTGGGACAGGGTCATGCCATTTTTGGTCAAAAACTGTTGAACACTAAGCATAGTGTGGGTGGGTGCATTGTCATGGTGGAAGAATCAGTCATCTGTTTGCCACAACTTAGGACATTTCCTCCACAAATCGTGACACAAGTGGTCAATCAATGTTTTTATCTGGAGGTTTTGAGAAGGTTGAAGGTAACTGAAGTTTAAACATGTAAGAATAAATACAAATTTTTTAACAAATAAATCTTGGAGGTTTTTTTGGGGTACCCCTTTTATTGTGGATAAAATTTACCCCTCATAATTGAATCAAAAGCTCTTCATTGTAAAGGGCTTTTGCATTAATTTTGTTAAGTTTTGAATAAACATTTGTGGTGTATCTAAAAACACATGTTAGTTTAGAAATGGTTTTTAAAGTTTGTATTCTTTTTAATTAAAAAAGAACAAAGAGCTGGGAATACATGTGATTACTACAACATTTTACGTTCATTAGTAGTAAAGAGTCTTAATAAGAATGTGCAGTAAAAAGTCCCCTTCCTAATGTTTGTGAAGTCAATACCTTGAATTGTATCCAAAGCTTTTTGAGTAATACAAAGCTACTTAGTATTCACAGCAAGGTTTTTTTATTCCACTAGGACACACTAAGTTACTATATTTAAGTCCACACAGTAGAATACCTTTTGCATGCCCATATAAGCAATTCTCTCAAATTTATGCTCTCTCCCAGCAAACACTAAATTTAATACTGTGCAATTTAGTGAAATACAGACACTTGGAGCTGACTCATTCTGATAGCTTTTGAGAATTGGGCATTCAAAAATAAATTATGGGTAAAACATAATTTTCACCTTGTATTATAGAATTATGGAAAAAGGCAAGGGTTTTGTTTGTTTGTTTTATAAATTATAATTCTTTTAACACTGGGTGAAATATTGTGGGATTTGTTATACATGCATTTTAGAAAAATGTGCTGCATTTTAAACAATTTTTAAATAGTGCTCTTTGCCCATTTCACACATGTAACTCCCTTTGTAGTTCACAGTATTCTGGTGATAATGAGAACCTTTAGTATTTGCATTCTAAATGCATTGCTCGGTATATTTCTCACATAATTTTAAAGATCCCTGAGCATGTGGATAAGGTTTGAAACACAGAGTTATAAAGGCAGCTATTAATTTCACTGATTGAAAACATGCAACTTGGATTTCAAGGCTTTTAAATTACAAAACGTGACCATTAATGACTTGACCAGGGCTGGCTCATCTTGTGCTCTTGCTTCTGGTTCTGCAACTGCACTAGACTTTCCTTTTCATTCTCAATCTTGCCTTTATTTCTTGCTTGTGAAAATCTTTCATTTCTCTCCTCCTGTTGGACCCATCTTCTCTCACACATCTCAATTCCAGAGTCAATGTCTCCAGGAAGCCCAGGAATCGCCCCTCCCTAATATGACTTCATCCTTTGTCTGGCAGTGTCCTGCATTTCCTCTAACAGCATCCGTGCATCCACTCAGTGTATGAAATGCACTGAAATCTCAGATTGACTGTCCTTTCTACCCTACCTTAAGGACAGATACAAGTTGAATTCCTACCTCTATTTACTGTTAGCTATATAGTTTTTTGTTTTAAAATAAGGAGAGATAGAGATACTCTGGCCACGTTTCCTATCTGTAAGATTATCATTTTGATCAATATCCTACTGGGATGTTGCAAGAAAGACTTAAGTGGCATTTATTCAGTTCTCTTATTCAAAATTCCATGTAGTCATAGTCTTAATATCTTCTCAATCTCTTTGATGCCATTGAAAACACTTATTCTAATGTCATACAGTTCATGAGTCACAATTTTTTTAAATGGAGATAAATGCAACGTCTGAAATGAGTATTTAGTCTTGTTAGTCAAGGCATATATTGGGCACTTTCTTGTGTAAAGAATTTCACAGATATAGATAGATATCAATATTTTTATTAATTTACCTACCTGAATCTCTACTAGATACCAGGACATGAGTAGCATGTTCTATTGGGCGTAATCACATTGTTGTAGAAGAACTTGAAGAACTTGATAGGTATGTTTGTGCACATGTGTGTGAGTCTATGCATACAATTTAAAAATGACTTCTATAAGAAAAACTGGATCTTTTGCTATGCCATCATGGTAAGTTTTGCTACAAATGTTGAAACTTTTTTTTTTCCCTCAGGTGATCATTTGTTCTTAAAAAGAAACGAACCACATTGTCACTCAACGGCCTCGGGCAGAAAATGAGTCTATTATGGAGTTGTTTGAAGATCCAGAAACTATAAGACAAATGAAACCAAACACAAGTGCCAGAAGCTGGTGACTAACTGGCTGATAGGCACGATTTGGGACGTATATTTCAACATATATAGGCAAGCATTATTTCATTATGTATATGACAACTATGTGAGAGCAGAAGAGTATCTCTAAATGCATTCTGAGATAATCTGACAGCCCGGCATGGTGGTGCATGCCTGTAGTTCCAGCTACTTGGAAGGCTGAGGCAGAAGGATCTCCTGATCCCAACAGGTCGAGGCTATAGTGGCCGTGAGCCATGGCACTCCGGCCTGGGTGACAGAGTGAGACTCCAACTCAAAAAATAATAATAATAATAAGATAATCTTGCCCCTGGAATTTGTGGCGATTTTTTTATCATTGTTGTTTATTTGTTCTTTGGTAGAAGGGCCCTATTAAAAAAACAATCAACTTTATCTGGAAATAATACACATACAATAAAATTCATACATTATTTTGAGTGTACAGTTTGATGAGCTTTGACAAATGCATACATTTGCATTAATGTTACTTCAAACAAGATCTAGAACATTTCTGTCACCCTAGAAAACTCTCTTTTGGCCCACTTGCAGTTAATCCTTAAAACCAATAACCATATTTCTACCATGATCACTTTTAAGAATAGATTAATTTTGCCTGTGGTAGAACTTCATGTTAATGGAATCATAACATATACACTCTTTTGGGTCTGGCTTCTTTTGCTTAATATAATGATTTAGAAGTGCACTGATTGTAGCAATTGTAGCAATAAATCAATCGTTTGTTTGTATTGTCAAATTGTATGACTATACCATAGTTTGACTACCCATCTGTTAGTGGATTAGGTTATTTCAGGTTTTTCTTTTATTACAATGGATAAAATAAGTATGAGCATTTATGTATTCATTTTTTTGTAAACATATGTTTTTACTTATCTTGAGTAAACATTTAGTAGTGGAATGATTGATTAATACAATAAGTGTGGTAGTCAGAATTCTTAAGGCTTTTTCCAAGATTCCCTTTCCCCCTTGATTGTGGGCAAGAGTTGTGAAAAGTGGATGTTATTCCTTTGATTAAGTAAATGCAAAGATTTACAGCTGCAATTAACATTCATAATCAGTTAACTTTAAGTTAATAAACAGGGATTATCCTGTGGTGGCCTAACTTAATCTTGCCAGCCTTTAAAAAGGGCTCTGAAGGTAAGGCACTCTCCTGTTGGCCTTGAATAAGCAAAGTACAAGGAAACGAGCTCCTTGCAAGGACCACGTGAGCCTGAAAGAGGACTCTGAGTCTCAGATGAGACCTCAGGACCATTCAACACTTTGATTGAAGCCTATGAGCAGAGAACCCAGCTAAGCATTGCCTCAACTGCTAATCGATGGAAACTGCAAGCTAATATGTGTGGGTTGTTTTAAGCCACAAAATTTGTAGAAATTTGTTACACAGAAGTAAAATCTAACATAATAAGTGTATGCACAACTTTATAAAATACTGCCAACATTTTTCAAAGATGGTTTACCACTTTATATTCCCAAGTTCAATATATCAGAGTTCTAGGCACTCCACAACACTTGATGACTCTGTCTTTTTGTCATTCAAGTGAGTGTGTTCTAGTATCCTGCTGTGTTTTAAATTTGCATTTCCCTGCTAGCTAATAACATAGATTTGTGTTTCACAGGCTTATCGGACTTGCTTTATCTGCTTTTATGCAACGTCTGTTTAAGTCTTATGCCCATTTTTGTTGAACTTTTTTCTAATATTCAGTTGTACAAATGCTTTATATAATCTTGATATCTTGATGCGGACCCTCTTCTGGTTATAAAAATTGAGAATGTTTTCTTCCAGTCAATAGCTTGTCTTTTTATATTTCAAACTGTATCTTTTGCAAAGCAGAAGACATTAACTTTGAAAAAGATAAATTTATATTTTTTTAATTTGTGGGGTTTTTCTTGTTCTAAAATCTTTGCCTGCTTCAAAATTACAGAATGTTTTCTATGTTTTCTACTAGAATTTTTAGAGCTTTAGCTTCTACATTTAGGCTTATGATCCAAGTAATTCTTTAAATCAGTTAGTGTAAATCTTCCAACTTTCCCAACTCTTCAAGTTATTTTGGATATTCTGCATACTTTGCATTTTCATATAAATTTTAAAAACAGCCTACCAACTACTTCAAAAAAACTTTATGGAATTTTTATTAGGACCTCTTTGAATCTATGGATCAATTTGGAGAAATTGACGTCCTAAGAATATTTCATATTTCATTTTATGGACATGATCTATCTCTTTGCTTATTTATGCCTTTTTTGTCTTTCCATGGCAAAATTTTCTAAGAATTCTTATAGATGTCTTCCCATCACTCATACTATTTATTACTAAGTATTATTGAAGCTATTGTAGATGATATTTTATAAGGTTCCTTTTCTACTGTTCAAGTTTTGTATATTAATCACTATCTTACAGCCTTGCCAAAGCCTTGCCAAATTCATTTATTCATCCTATTAGGCTTCTTCCTTTTTTTTTTTTGTTAATTCTTTAGAATATTTTCCATAGTCAAGCATGCCATCTGTGAAAAGAAAAGAAGTTTCTACTATTTCCTTACTAGTAATTATGCCTTTATTTTTTTTCTTGCATTACCACACTAGCTATGACTTCTTATACAATATTGAATAGAAGTGGTATTAGATTTCCAATCTCAAGAGGAAAATATACAATCTTTTACCACCAAGTATGATATTAGCTGTTGATTTTATAGATGCCATTTTTTGTAATTTGATGAAGTTTTCTTTGCTTCTTGCTTTGCTAAGAGTTTTTTTTTTTAATAAATAAACTGACTCTAGAATTTTAATACTGAATTTAAATACTTTCACAACTTGATGTGATCAGAAATAATAATCGGTAGTTTGTCCATTCCGGTCTCTTAGGGAAAGTTGTGGTTCATTCACAAAATAATTTCCACTGCTATGATGGCAACATTGATCTCTAATTTTACCACTGTTGTTAGTCAGCTGGGACTTCCTTAACAAAATATCACAGACTAGTTAGTGACTTAAACAAAACAATTTTATTTCTCACCATTCGGGAGCTTGAGGTTCAAGATCAAGGTGTCAGTAGGGTTGATTTATGGTGAGGCCTTACTTTTTGGTTTGCAAAAAGTCTCCTTGTTAAGTCTTCATACAGTTTTTTCTCTGTGCACTCTTTGTGTTTCATCCTCTTTATAAAGACATCTGCTCATTGGATTAGGGTCCTGCCCTAATGACCTCATTTAATCTTAGTTATCTTCTTAAAGGCCCTATCATTTTGGAAGCTGGGATTCAATATATGAATTCTGGGGGGACAAAATACAATCAATTACAATCACTCAAAATATTTTAATGCAATTCAGAGTATGCTGATTGACATACTCAATTATATTATATTAATCCAATGAGAAATGAAGTGGTAAGTATTTTATAATCATTAGTCTTATATCATTCTAATAAGAATATAATAATGGATATTCTTCTATTTCATTGACTATAAAGCACCACTGATTGTAAGATGTATTTCACTTTCAGAAATAAGAAGTGAGGTAGGGAGAGTGTATCTCATTGATCTCAGAATCAATGACAAATAGTATTCTTATATAAGTGGTTTCAAATTTAGAATTTATATAGATTTATAAATACAAAACAAAAAATAATTTATCATGACTCCAAATTCACATGGATATTTAAGCATTAAAAAAATAAGAAAGATCACTTTAAATAAATAGTAGTCCGCCCAACAAAAGGCACACATAAGTACTTAAATGTATTTATGTTTACAGAACAGTGCCAACTGAAAGGATAGAATTTAGCAACCCCTGCCAAATGAAGGACTAAGATTCAAGACAAAGACACTGGGAAGAAGAGAAAAAAATAAAACACACGCACCACAATAAAACAAACTTAATTGATCTTTTGACTGTTTTATGAACTGAGAAAAGTGCAAAGATGATGTGCCAGCTTTGGGTGAATGTGAAGTTAGCCAGGGCATCACTTCTAATTTTCTGTCAGTTATCTGGTCAAACGCCATGGTAACAAGAAAGCAAGACCTGCAGCAACCAGAAGTAGAAATTAAAGTTCTGTTGATATGTAGCCAAGGAAGAATTTTTATTTTTATTTTTATTTTTTTTGAGTTGGAGTCTCACTCCACCACCCAGACTGGAGTGCAGTGGCCACTCCTGGCCACCGCAGCCTCAACCTGCTGGGCTCCGGTGATCCTTCTGCCTCAGCCTTCCAAGTAGCTGGAACTACAGGCGCACGCTACCACGCCCGGCTAATTTTTGATTTATTGTAGAGATGAGGTCTCGCCAAGTTGCCCAGGTGGGTCTTGAACCCGCGGGCTCAGGCAATCCACTCACTTCAGCCTCCCAAAGGTGCGGGATTACAGGCTGAGCCACTGAGCCCGGCGAGAATTTTTAACCACTTCTAAGATTCAGCATGGAGAAAAAATTTCAGGCAAAGCCAGAGGCCTTGACTAGAAACAGGTGTATTTGTAAAAAAAAAGAAAAAAAATTAGACGAATAGAAGAAGAAGAAGAAAGAAAGAAAAAAGAAAAAAAAATCAGTGGTTTCCTGGAAGGAGTATCTTTTGCAGCCTCAGATCATCTGGTAGCTCTCATTTATGTGGGCACTGTACTAATTAATGCTTCACACACTAATTCCATTAATTAAATATCATATAATTTTATGTGTAGAGTGCTGTTTCAATATTATAAATTTCAAGGACTGCAGGTAATAGAGATACAAACCAAACAACACTATACCATCCAACTCATTACTTGGAGGAATTCATTAAAATATGCTTAGAAGATAGCAATTCACCTATAAAAGATTTATAACATTTACTGTCATCTGATTCCTATCACAGCAAGTTGAACCTCCACTCATTAATTTGGTTCATTTCTGAAAAAGATTGTCTTAACCTCTCCCAAGCTCCAGAGACATGAGTTCTCACTAATTCAGAGCAGCCATGCCTTGGTAGAAGGCAATCCAGCAGGGGGTGCTGTGCTTAAGGAGGACCTGGCTATGGAAAGAGATGATGGCCTTGGACCTGAAATCTTGTCTCTCAGGTATTGACTATTGTTTGCTCAGTCTAACAGAATTAAGGCCGCACATATTTATCTTTGATCCTGAGAAATCCTCACAGCAGAACTGGAAACGACTGGTCCTAGACAGCGTCCATCACTGGCTACTTGGACATGTGGAGGGTAGGAAACCAGATAGCACTCCAAGAGACCAGGACTTGGGGCAGAAATTGCAAAGGCCCCATCTGCAATGGGAATGCTGATGCAACCTTCAGCTTTGTTCATTTCAACACGGATTGAGCACTTACCAGGAGCAGGATGATATGCCAGGCACTACTGGTGAGAAAAGACAAACAGACTGCAGACTCTTTGCGACAGTCTCTCTGTTACCTTGGGCAAGTTATCAACTTCTCTGTGCTTCAAGTTGCTCGTAAAACTGATATTATAATAGTAATTCACCTGATATAATTTGTGTGAGGATGAAATGCATTAATATTTGGAAACATTCTTATGTTAATCAGCTAAGACTTCCTTAACAAAATATCACAAACTAGTGGCTTAAACAACATAATTTTATTTCTCACGGTTCGGGGGCTTGAGGTCCAAGATCAAGGTGTCAGCAGGGTGGCCATATATTAAATATGAATAAAATATTTAATATAAATATTAGATATTAGTCTTATTTACCCTATCAGCAATCTTCATTTAATCCAAACAGTGCTGTGATTGCCATATTGTTTTTATATTCACTTTTCCAATGAGGAAAGCAGGCATTTTATTCAGAGTTACTGGGGTTATTAGGTGATTGAGGCCAGATTTTTCATTATCAGGTTCTTTCTACCATAGCTAATTGGATAAATGAGAAGAAGTAAATTTAGGAAAGACAACTGAGGGTAGCAGATGACTAGCGATCACCAAATCTCACATAGGTACGGGACACTGTTCCTGTGTTATTCTATTTGATTTCCAGAATATGCACATTGTTAGGCAATGGCTGAATTTTGCATTTTGGGAACTTTGAGATGCAGCAAAGTTACGTATCTTGCCATGGCCACAAAACTATAGCAAATGACTGAGAAAGATTTGAACTCAGATGTCTCTAATAGTCAAGATCATACTTTCCTATACAGCAGAAACAGAATGAAGAGTTGGAGTGAAGGGTCAAAGCTATCCTGAACAAAACATGACTGGCTTTGCATTCGTATCAGTTATGCTACATGGCTTTTCAAGAGCACCGGCGACAGTTCCCTGGACTCGACCTACACAGAAGGTCTTGAACAGAAATGACAAACTCTAGCTTCCCAGTTCACTCGCCTCTCATAAATCATCCAGCATGTTAGAGTGAGATCTTTCTTGAATTTCCACTTGTAGGATGGGTATAAACTTCTCCCCATCTAGGTCCCGGCTAATGTCCGGCTGTACATAGCATTTTTACAGTTTTGTAAATGCAAGACTGAATAAAAAATAAATTAAAAAAAAAAAAAAAACTCAGGTCCAAACCATAGAAGTTAATGTGTGAGAGAATTCTTGCCTGTAAGATGAGAGTGAACTGGTTAGCCTTCACAGAAAGGGTCAAAAGCAGATCCAAAAAGCTTCATAGAATGTAGCCACAGAGAAAACGCTACTTGGATTCTCAGTGGAGCAGCTGTTCAGGGACTGTGCCTAAGAATGTGAGAGTGTGTGGGGGCAGCGGGTGGTGATATGTCATGTGCCTCACTTTTAGCAGATCTAAGAACAACAACTCACAAGTATGATGAGGAAACCTCTCAAATTTGAGGGCCAGGTGGTTTGGGTTGTCTTAAACACTGTGTTTCCCCCAATACATAGCTCCCATACAGTAAGAAGGAATGGAAATGCTTTGAGAGATGATAAAATTTAGAGCCAACATAAACCTTAGAGCCTGACCTGAGATTAGAAGTCACAGGAGCAAAGATGATTTTGCAACTCCGGTTTCCAAATCAAGGAAGAGGGGTGTTGTATAGTTTTGATGTGTTATAAAGCAACACAGAAAATCTGAAACCCTGTGTATCACAGTGTAGGCAGGTGGAAAAACAAATAGGCTCTCAAATGTTCCAGAGATAAGGTGAAAAAGGTGCAGATGCATTGTGAGGAGTGAATTTGAATGAAGAAGAAAGAGGATCTGTCCAGAATTGAGGATTTTAGAGGTTCTGGGCTTCAGCTTTCTTTCATTCTTTTTTCTTTCTTTTTTTTTTTTTTGAGTTGGAGTCTCAACTGTTATTCAGGCTGGAGTGCAGTGGCATGCTCACAGCCTCGACCTGCTGGGCTCAGGCAATCCTTCCACCTCAGCCTTCCAAGGAGCTGGAACCACAGACATGCACCACCATGCCTGGCTAACTTTTTGATTTATAATAGAGACGAGGTCTCACCAAGTTGCCCAGGCTAGTCTTGTACCCCTGGCCTCAGGCAATCCTCTCGCCTTGGCCTCCCAAAGTGCTAGGATTACAGGTGTGAGCCTCCAAGTCAGGTGCTTCAGTTTTCTTAACCTGGACAAGCCTCTCTCTCTCTCTCTCTCTCTCTCTCTCTCTCTCTCTCTCTCTCTCTCTCCCTCCCTCTTTCTCTTGGCCTCAATTCTCAAATCTTTACAATTCAATGACATAAAGAGAG
Organism: Tarsius wallacei; assembly: GCA_963574415.1. Lineage (NCBI taxonomy): Eukaryota > Metazoa > Chordata > Mammalia > Primates > Tarsiidae > Tarsius > Tarsius wallacei. The sequence continues at coordinate 47,853 of CAUYQG010158047.1, read as the reverse complement.
TAACAGCTATAAAACCTCTAACATTCTTCCATTTTAAAAAATTCTTCTGCCCCTCTTAGGAGATGAAAATAAACATAGGGGGAGAAAAAAACAGGAGAAGAGAGAATGTGCAAAAAAGAAAGACAGAGATTCCATCTTCAGCAGCCACCCGTCTCAAGTTTCCTTTTTCTCTGAAAGTCAAGCGACCTTCAAATGCCTGTCTATTCCAGGGTAAGACATCCCAGAGGCCACCACACCCAGGGATTTTCCAGGGATCATGAGCAATTAAAGAATACATATTTTCCTGTTTCTAGCAGCAGCTTCTAGGGCAATCCCCGGAAGGCCAGGGAGGACACCTATACAAGAATGCAGCTGCGCCCTTCCTAGAAGGAAGTGTCAGGGTCCATGGCCACAGCTGTGTCCTGGTCCATCCTTTTTTAGTCCTCATCTTGGTCTCGTGGCCCTGAGACCCGTCGGGCATTCCTGGGTGTGGGCACAGATGCTTCTGACCACGACCCGGCAGGAAGTCTCGGGAAAAGTGCCCCATTCTATTTATAAATGCTGTTCCTCAGTTACTTTATTTTACTGTAGGAGAGACAAAACACTTCCACCATGAGACATTTCAGGTTGCCTGATATATCTTGAACCTCCAGTGGAGAAGGGTAGACAGCTCCATGGACCAACTGTATCCTGTTGTCACTGCAGATGCAAACGTCTCCACCTTCTTTCCTGCCACTCTGGCAGAAAAGAAGTCAATATGAGGTTCCTTGGACCCCTCAAAGGGCTACCTGAACATCTTGGCACCAAGTTTAATGTAGACAAGTACCTGCAAAGAATTGAATTACAACTCAGGCTTGCATTTCCGACAGAGAAGGAACCGAGTTTTAAAGAGAGCCCTGCAGGCTCCATTCCTTCTCCATTCTCTGCACAGGATGACACAGCACGTCAAATCATCCCATGCAGCTGCAGAAAGACCTAGAATGCAGAACCAGTTAACCAGCCTCAAAAGTTAGGGAGAAATATAACTATTTTGTGCTTAGTTTCTGCATTTATAAGTTGAAAGCTGTTCTAATTAGATGATCCCAAGGACCCATCTAAAACAAAAATCCTGTGATTTAATAAAATATACCATAAAGGGAATTTAGTGAGTATAACACACAGTTGTTATAAAAGATAGGTAGAAAAAGTTTTCATAAAAGAGAGGAGATAATGATGATGTCTGTTTTCTGGAATATAAACACACCTTGTTTGGAGCCAAAGGTGACTTATGTTTTAAAACTTTTAACAAATGTAAACAATTTGTCTTGAATCTGGTCACTCTGACTGGTGACAGTTTTGATGTTTTTCTATGTGAGGGCCTGAGAAAAACTTTTAGAAAAGTTTTTGTTCAACGCAAGGTAGTTGTATCTCAAGGAAAATTCTTGGCGCCATTTTTGAGTCAGATCTCAAAGGCAATAACAAGCCTGGCTGTAAGCACTGTCAGAAGCAGGCACTTGTATCCCAAGCGTCGCCTTAAAGGATTACCCCAGTCTGACCTAGAACAGGTCAATTGTTCTAGAGGTATCACCCAGAAGTGTCAAAGAAAAGGGATGAAGGTAAAGGGAGTCTTCGTGAAGGATGGTGTTGAGTAACGTGAAGATAAGCAGATTATCCAGAGACACAGGTGTTAATAAAAGGAACACAATTTATATCTAGAAAGATCTGTGCACAGTGAGATGGAATTCTAGCTCCATCATGTTAACCACCTGCACGACATCAGGGATGCTAGTTCCACTTTCTGAGCCTTCACATCTTTGTCTGCAAAATGGGAAGTGGGGCTAAAACGGTCTCAACAGTCGCTTCCGTTTTGGCCTCCTGTTCTCACTTGGACAGCACTGCACCCTCCTCTCTGCCTCCCAAATCACAGGCAGAGCTGCTGGGCGAGGACACCATGCAGAGCAGCAGCCGGAAGAACACATGCTCGCTGGATTCCAGCCACTTTCATGACCTTGTTCCTCCCACACAGGCCCCCTTGGCAGGGCACTGAGTGAAATGTCTGCAGCTGCCACCCAGAGCACTTGTGGAACTTGACCTGCTGTCCCGCCCTGCTGGAGTCCAGAGAGGGACACCCAGGCAACCCCCCAGGTCCTCCCAGGACGAAGGCAAAGGGTGTCACTATGCAGATGACCCTGCAGTCTAACACCATGCTTTTTTTGGTCAACCCAAACAATGCAGAGACCAATCCCTTGGGGTATCTAATCAATGTTCAATGAGGTACTCTCCTCTAAATATGAATAATTTTGCTTTTCTGAAATTGGACATCGGTGATGGTTTGATTTGGAAGTCAGGGAGTGAAGGCCGGAACTAAGGTTTCTTCATCCTTCTCTGAAACTCAGCAAAGCAAAAATTTGTTCTCAGACTATATGGGGAGCAGAACAAACATCAAGAATCCCACTTTATTACAAGTAAATATCTGCCAACTATTGCCATGTTTTCTTTAATACTTACAAGGAACATTTATGAAGTATTCTCTAAAGCAGGTACTGTTCTAAGAACATTGTCTATGCCAATACATTTAAGGCTTATAACAACCCTATGAAGCGGTAAAAGATAGAATTAGGAGTTGGTTCCAGGCGGTCTGACTCTGCCCCTTTCTTTTTCCCCTCCACTGCTGGCCCTCATGTTCTTCAGAGCCCAAGCTCTACTGCACTGCTCCCCAGCTGTTTGAACATCCACAACCCCAGACACGGAGAACAGAGCTAACAGAAATTGAAGAAGACAAACCAAGACCTACGTAGAAGCACAGAATCCCTTGCATAGCTTCTTCCATCACATAGTGGGACTTCTTCAGTGTCCTGAATCAAAAGTTACCAGAAGATCCAGATGGCCCTAGCAGTTAGGACCTACAGCAGCATAAGAGGCTTGAAGAGGAGGAGTACTGGCAGAATTCTTGCTATACCCAGCAGGGAAGAGAGGTGGGTCTTTTCGACTGTGCTCCTAAAATGCCCTATCCTGCCGTCTCCTTTGTACCAACTCATCACTCTTGATTCTAGTTGTATGTCTTCTAACAAGACAGCAAGTTTCTTGGGTATCTTAAAAAAATAATCTAGGACTGGGCTCGGTGACTCAGCCTGTCATCCCAGCACTTTGGGAGGCCAAAGTGAATGGGTTGCCTGAGCTCGCTGGTTTGACACCAGCCCGGGCAACTTGACGAAACCTCGTCTCTATAATAAATCAAAAAAATTATCCAGTCGTGGTAGCTCATGTTTGTAGTCCCGGCAACTTGGAAGGCTGAGGTGGAAGGATCACCTGAACCCTCAGGTCTATGCTGGGGTGGCCGTGAGGGTGCCACTGTGCCCCAGCCTGGGCGACGGAGTGAGACTGCAACTCAAAAAAATAATAATAATAACCTAGGTACATAACCCAATACCTGGCACGTAGTATGTACTCAAGAAGCATGAGTACAGTAAGTCAATGAACTAAGGAAAAAGATTGACTTTTTTCTTTAGAGTTCAGGCTTCCAGGGTAATAGAGGCAGAAATCCATCACCAGACTTGTTATGGTTGAGTCTGTGGTTCCTGAGGTCAAATAAAGAAAGAATATCTATTGAAAGCAATAGCTGAGTCCAAAAAGCAATTACGTGAGGAGTATTGCATAAATATGTACACGTGGTTGGAAATGCAAATGTCCTCAAGCTAGACAGTGCCATAATTGTTTTTTCTTCTTAATCTCATCCTTGTTAACAAAAAGCACTTGACAAAGATTAATAAATCACAACACTTGCTTTCCAAGGAATTTACAGCCAAGTGGGAGAGAGACACAAACATGAATATGCAATGGAATGAGGTTGAGAAGCTGGTTGGAGAAAGTGCAGGGAGGGATGAAGTTTTCTGGCTCCGATGCAGCTGGTCTTGGGGCTCCACACATGGCACCAAGATTTTGGTGTAGAGAGAGCTCACATTTCCCACCTCTGGGACAAATCAGCACAAAGAACCGGCAACACATGATGTTCAGAGAACATGTTTTTCTATATTTGGTTAGTAATTGCTACCAGGTACCCATGCTGGCTCAGAGAGCACTGGCTTTTCATTCTGCAGAATTTCCACAGAAGAACAAGAGTTAAGTCAGACACCACATCTTCAAGTGAAATTCTCTTTTCCTGACCCTAAGCCTTGTAAGGAAGAAGATAAAAAGCATGTTAGAGTATAGGACTGTGTGCCCTGAGCATAGAATGAGACCTTACAGTAAAGCTTCACCCTAGGTGGAGCACACGAGGCTGGCTGGTCTTTCAAGGAGCCTGGAAACCTTTGCCTGCGCAAGGTTGGCAACCAACACAACTTATCCTCTTTTATACATTGATTCTTACACATTGTTAGGAATGACAAGTAGATGGGTCACTACAAAATATTAGAGATTAAGGAGGTAGTGATAGAAAATACATGAGAAGAACCATAAAGCTGAAGCTTTCCTGCTAAATGTCTACTACTGATCATGTCAACCAAAATCATTTGACCTGCTCAAACTCCTGAGCATGAAAAACGGGAATCGTGATTGTGGCCCTGTCTCCCCACTTCCCCTCCACTACTGGCCCTTGTGTCTTTCTGCACCATTAGCAGAGGTTTCTTCATTGTCTTTCATTCCCACAAAGGATGAAAGAAACCCCCAAATTAAGGATCTTCAAGGCTGTGCTCTCTAGAAGCTGTAGGGAAGAATTCTTTCTTACCTATTCCAGCTTCTGACAGATCTCCGTAATCCTAGAGTTCTTTGGTTTGCAGATGGATGCATCACTCTCATGACATGACCATCTCTTCCTTGTGTGTTATCGTATGGTCTTCTCTCTGTGGTATGTCTGTCTTTTTGTCCAAATTTCCTTTATTTATAGAAACACCACCATATTGGATTAGGGCCCACCCTTGACTCAGTTTAACTTGATTACTTCCATAAAGATCTCACTTCTAAATAAGGTCATAGTCCAATGTACTGGGGGCTAGGGCTTAAACATATCTTTGGGGGGGCATAATTCAATCCATAACACTATTGCACACACATTTTACATAAATGGTTCCCTTTAAATTTTACAATAACTCTGTGAATTCGACATTGTTGTCCCCACTGTACACAGATGTAACCAAACTTCAAGAATGTTCAACAAATCTATCAAGCTCAAACTCTTAGAAAACATTGAAGGAGGACATTGAATTTGAATCATTCTGATGCTATTAATAAATGCATATATTCTGTCCATTATTCCACACTGTCTGGTAAATTCCAATCATTTTTCAAGACTCAATTCAAATGCCATTTTGCTTACAAACTATGTCCTGAATCATCTAATTAATAACTGACTTGTGAATGTTTGAGAAACTTTATTTCCACTTGTCTAAATTACAATCCTTATGATACTATTTGCCAATTATGTACTTATATGTTTCTCACCTTCTAATATGAGCTACTTTAGTGCAGGACCCAACCCTTGCTCACCTTTATGTCCCTGCTGGCACAAGACACAGAATTTACCATATATATCAGAGTCCTCAATGTTATAATCAGTATGTGCTTGTTTAACCTGTCCATTATACAAAGGAATTTGCATTATTGTATGTCAAAGTTTACTCAAAGTTTCCCAGATACAATTGCATTCTATTTCTGAAGTCAACTTGATTTATTTCTATTGTTGCTATGAAACTACAATACTTTTGATGTGTTTCTCGTTACATTTTGTATGTAATATGTATTAAGATAAAAGTCAAATACATCCGCAATATAAATTTTTTTCCTCAGACTCCTTATCAGCAATTGGTTTTATCCTCCACTCCAAAATTGTTTTTAAAAAACATAATATATGCTTAAACTTAGTGGTTTCAGAACATAAGTATTTATGGTCAACTAGTATGACTTTCTACAAGGAAGAAATTTGATTGTACCTAGACAAAATTATTTATTCAACAAACATTCAAGAGTCACATAATATGTATAGACATTATGCGGGATTGGGATCAAAAATGAATGAGTCATGGTTTTTGTTGGTAAGGTTTTATGTTCCAAAGGGGATGACACACAGAGGACCAGTGTGACAGATGCAAACAAAGGCCACTCATAGAGTAGGGACAGCAAGGGACCTAGAAATGGTGACAGTTCATTCTGCTGGAGAAGACATGGGAGGAACGTGATCAAGTCTTGCTCCACATAAGAGGAAACATACCACTGATACACCACCACTAAATGTCACAGTTGGAGTCTCACTCTTGTTGCCCAGGCTGGAGTGCAGTGGTATGCTCACAGCCACCACAGCTTCCACCTGCTGGGCTCAGGTGATCCTTCCACCTCAGCCTTCAAAGTAGCTGGAAATACAGACACACGCCGTCATGCCTGGCTAATTTTTGTGATTTATTGTAGAAATGAGGTCTCACCAAGTTGCCCAGGCTGGTCTCAAACTCCTGGGCTGAGGCAATCCTCTCACCTCAGCTTCCCAAAGTGCTGGAATTACAGGCTGAGCATCGCGCCCAGCCAAATAGAGACATTTTAGAGGGTCTCCAACCCCTGGGCCACAGACCATCACAGTCTGTGGTCTCTTAAGAACCTGGTGGCACAACAGGAGATGGTGGGCAAGCTGAGCTCTTCCCCCTGTTAGATCAGCTATAGAATTAGATTCTCATAGGAGCTAAAACCCTAATGTGAACTGCAAATGTGAGGCATCGAGGTTGCACATTCCTTATGAGAATCTAATACCTGATGATTCACTCCCAATCTCCCCGAGCCCCCATCCATGGAAAAATTGTCTTCTACAAAAGTGGTCCCTGATGCCAAAAAAGGTTAGGAATCACTGTTTTAGATCAATGTTACTCTTGGGTCCTAGACAGAAGACTCATAACACATGGATGAACAGGATATGTAAAATGTCCACCCTATAACTAGTATAGGTTATCTCAGACCAACCAAACTCCTGCAAAAGTTTAAATTTATATCTGGATTCAAAATGCATCTATGTTTTCATTATGACTTTCCACAATAAAGAAATTTTCCACAAGGAAAAGATTCAGACTGTGGAATGCTCTATGAAGGAAAGACCTGGAGCTTAATATTCAGTAACCAACTGAATGAAGTTCAGGAACATCATAAGAGCTTGTATCTCCTGACACTAGGTGATTTTGATCCCTCAATGGCCATAATAACTAAAAGTCAAAAAATCTCAGAAAATACTGCATTTGTTGCAATGTTAGCAGTGGGCTCAATACCCCAGATAACAAAACTTTGTTTCAGGATCTGGAATAGTTGCCATCCAGAGGAGAGGAGAGAGTTATGCAGAAAAAATAAATCTGGAGATCTTCAGAGAGGTCCCCTGAGTCTCTGACTGAGTGTTGATTTGCACATGTGTAGGAAAAAATGACTTGTGGCTGGAAAAAGAACCACCAAAAGGCAGGAGACAGCTTACATCCTAGCTGATACCCTCACCCACCAGAACAGAAAGACATGATAATACCTGGGGCATCACAAAATGTATCACATAACTAAGGGAAACAAATTAGCGCTAGTTCAAAAGCTACACTGACCAACTCTAACAAATCTTCTAACAAGTTTTGAAATTATCCAACTAACATGTAGTAACTAATTTGTGTAGCTGAAGAAAAACCAACACTATTTAAAGAATACAACAGATCTAGGAATCAACAATGTAAAATTCACTATGTCTATCACCCAGTAAAAACATTATCAGGATGTAAAGAGGCAAGAAATATGATACATAACCAGTGGAAAAAACAATCAATAGAAAAAGATCCAGAAAGGCCAGGGTGATGGAATCAAAAGATAAGAATATTAAAACAGCAAAGATATAATAAAAAATTGCACAGCTAGTAACTGGTATCACAAATCCCAGCAGCCACACTCTTAACCATTCTGCAAAACGGTTTCTCTATGATGTAGACAATTGTTATCACCTTTAATATCAATGAGGAAATTAATGTCTACACAGGTTATGTCCTAATACCCCATCCTGCTCAGTATTTGTGCTGTAATTACTTTGGTTTTGTAATCAATGTGCTCATCTTGGACACTTGTTACAGGGGTAAGAATTTACTTCAGTTCATTTTTGTTCTTTTTGTGAGGAACTCAGAGGATATTACTATGGCATGAAAAAAAAAGTCAGATTGCATCTAGGTGTGGTTAATTTCATACATCTTGTCAAAATACAATAAACTTAATTAATCTGAATATTAAGATGTGTTTATTTTATTCTTATAAGGAAACATTGTTTTCCAATGATGTCTTTGATTTTTTCCCTGCACTGATATTTCCAGTTTAATTTGAATAACACCATAATTTTAAAAATGAATAGCTAGTCTCTTTTTTTTATTACTTTAAAAAAAATTTACTTCCATTGGCTAATTTTTCATCATTCTGGAAGGGTTCAAATTTTCAAGTAAAATCATCAATTTGATTTTTATATATCAAAATTTTTAGTGCATCCTATGCACACTTTGGTTTCACTGTTAATTTTTACTTTCCTTTTATCTCATTCATTAAGTTTTCTTTTCACATTTATATATAACCTTTATATTCAGGAACTTACTAAACAATCCAACCAATATGTATTAAATGACTGCTATGTGCAGGTAGTTTTCTAGACACTGGGTTTTCAGCAATCCATAAAACAAACAAAAATCCCTGTTGGCTTGAAACTTATATTCTGATGCGAAAATACACCATTATAAAACAAACAAACAAACTAGACATATTTGTGTGTGCATGAGAAAGAGAGAGAGAGAGAGAGAGAGAGAGAAAGTACATCAGATAAGTGTATTGTCATCAGAAAGTGATACTTGGAAGAAAGGAGTTACTGAGAAGGAAGTAATGAGCACACCAAGAATTCAGAGCAAACGGATCACAAAGTGCAAAGGGTCTTGAGGCTGGACCCTGCCTAGCCTGTCTGAGGAGCAGCAAGAGGCCAATATAGCTACTGAAGGAAAACCAAGGAGATTAGGTCGGAGATGTTGGGGAGCAGAATAGCTCATGTGAGTCCGGTAAGCTATCATGATTACATTGGCTTCCAGTTTGTGTAAATCATGAACCCTTTGGAATATTTTTTTAATATATAATTTGATTTTTATTTAAAAAATATTACATTAACTTGTGTTAAGGAGAGAGTATAAGTTAGGAAGAACAGAAATAAGAGCAGTCCGAAGACAATTATTACAATCCCTGTGAAAGACGATGGTGGCTTAGACCATAAAGAAAAAGTCGAAGTAATATAAAATACTAGATATATCTTGAAGTCAATGGGATTCGGTGATGGACTGAACATAAAGTGAAAGAGAAGACAGGAATAAAAATTGTCTAAAGATTTTCGGCCTGAACCACCGAAACAATGGAGTTTCTTATTGACCAATTTGGGGAAGACAGCTTAGGTAAGAAGAGAGTTATAGGAAGTTTGGCTTGGGGGCAAAGTGAGCTTTTCAGTGTCTACTAACATCCAAGACATTTTGAGTCTGGAGATGGAAACCTAAGCAGATAGATATGGAGATCTGGGATTCAAGAAAGGGACATTACTGGGGCAATTAGTGCCAGAGTGATTAGTATGTAGATAACATTTAAAATTTTGAGAATGAATGAGATCACTAAGACAATGAATAGAGAGAAAAGAGAAAAGGGCCATAGACTGAGTCTTTGAGCATTTCAACTGTTACAAAATCAAGTGAAAGAGGACCAGATTTGGTTCACAAGTCATAGTATGCCAGTTGCTGGTATAGAGGAACCAAACTGCCAAACACAGAGCTATTCTTGAAAATCTAAAAAAGAAAAACACATAACTATCACATTACAAGAAGAAACCCTATGTGGGGATTTGGGATACCCTGTGCAGCATATATTTATCTGCATATCATGGCATCATGGGATAAGTCATGTTTGGGTAACTTCTTGAATGAGCTTGGAAAAAGTTCTCCCTGGCTCATCACAGGCAAAGTTCTGAGCAGAAATTTGTTTGGTAAGCTAACAGTACAAGCTATTGTAATTTTATTTTATTTTTGAGTTAGGGTCTATCAACTCTATCACTCAGGCTGGAGTACAGCGATACAGTCACAGCTCACCACAGCCTTGACCTCCTGGGCTCAACCTCAGTCCCTCAAATAGCTGGGACTACAAGCACAAGCCACCGCCCCAGGTTAATTTTTTTAAAGTGATGAGACTATTCTATGTATACCATGCTGGCCTTGAACTTCTGGGCTCAAGCAATACCCCTGCTTTGACTTCCCAAAGTGCTGGGATTATAGGCATAAGCCACCACGCCTGACCATGGCTATAGTAATTTTAAAAACTATATCCCCACTTTTAAATGCCAGAGGAATGAGGAGAGAACACTAAAGGAGACTGAGCAGGAATGAAAAATAAGACAGGAATACCAACAGCCTGATATCTGAAAGCTACAGAGGTAAACTCTGTTAAATGCTGCTGATAAGGTAAATGGATGAGAATGAAAATTGACCATTGTTATCTCTTTTTTTCAGTCTATTTTATTCATGTATCTTTTTATTCTTTGTAGAAAACACATTTCCCTGTATCCTATTTGAGGATGCTGAGCATATTTCTCAAACTTTACTCATATTTTCTTTCTATAAGTGTTTAAGGTAGTGCCACCTTTTTGTAGATTTTTTATTTTTCATCAAAAAACAAAAGTTGTTCTTTCCCTTTCCTGACTTTGAACGATTTGGCTATGCTGTAGACTCCAACTAAAGTCTCCTTGGTTGATGATCCAATCTTTTTCTCAGATATATTCCAGCTGCAGTGTAAGCTAATGGACATTTGGCCCAATTCTGAGAGTGTAGTAAGATTTCCCCTGGTACACTTCTATTCTACTGAGGTTAATTCTTCTCTAACTCATTGCTTTGCTCTACAGTCAGGATGGCAAATGAAATTTAATCTCTCTGATGATTCTGCTTGTTTGGTAATCATTGCCTGAAGCACACATTGAGGAGAGTGTGGCAGTGTGCAAAAGCCAGACAGAGCAAAAGATATTGCAGTGAAAATTAGCACAGTCTGGCGTGAGTGAACGGGATGCTTCTTTCAAGCAAGAGCATCTGATGACCATGAGAGGACCCAATGGAGGCCATGAAGAAGTTCTATTTGCAGAATGCACTACCCCCAAACTCTTCTTGCTAAAGCCTCTACCTAGGGCATATACCTCCATACAAGCAGTCATCTTCTGGATTCTATTCATATATGTCCTCAGAGTTGTCGTCGTTATATGGAGGTGTAAGGGAGATTTAAAAAAATGTTGGGAGAGGAAAGAGCTTTCTGCTTCTAAAGCAGTCTTACCTGGTAAGTATTCAACTGAGCACAGAGCTGGTTTTGCTGACAGGGTTTAAGGATGAGCAGGTTGAAGATCTTCTCTGCATTTATCTAAGTGTGGCAGATTTCCTGTTGTGTGACACACTGAGTAGACACAGGCCAACAGATACATTTTTTCATCCATTTCCACCAGTCTTTTAGTCTTAGAAAATTCTTTCATGATTTGGCAGTATATCAATCTTGGTTTCCAGTGTACTTTTGAGTTTTCATGATGGTCTGAGTTTTAATAGAGATTCTTTTCCCCTTTTTCTTGACTCCCTCACATAGAATCCACCAGCAATTCCTGTTTATTTAATCAACACAATATATTCAGTTCTTTCTGTATTAAATTTCTACTGTATCAGTCACAGTACTACTATCCCTAACCACAGTCAGAATCATACCCTTTTAACTGGTTCCCTTGCTTCCTCTATTTCGATTCATCAACTTGTTTGCAGACAACTGTCAGAGTAATCTTTTAAAAACATAAAACGTATAATATCACTCCTTTTCCCCCTACTGTATTAACCAAGATTCTCCAGAGAAACAGAACCACCATAACATATATAAATATAAGAGAATATTTATTTTGGGTATTGATGTATAGAAGCCAAGAAGTCCTACAAGCTGCCATTTTCAAACTGAAACTCCTCTCCCACACAAAAAATCCAGGAAAGCCAGTAATGTAATTAATTCCAAGCCCAAAGGCATGAGAACTAGAGAAGCCAATGACGTTAATCTCCGCCAAAAGTCCAAAGGTCCAAGAAGCAGGAGCACCAGTTCAGGCTGAGAATAAATTTTCCTTTCTTTTGCTGTTTTGTTCTATTCCAGCTCTCAGTGGATTGGATGATGCCTGCCTACCTGCATTGTGGAAGGTGATCTTTTTTTTACTGCAATTCAAATGCAAATATCTTTTGGAAACACTCTCACAGACATTCTCAGCAATATTTTTATCAGCTATCTGTGCATCCCTTGGACTAATCAAGTTGACTCATACAATTAACTATCATGCACACATATCCTGCTTAAAACCTTAAATCTTCCATTTCTTCCCACCCTACATAGAATAAAATCCAAGTTACTTGGCCTGGTACATAAAACCCTTCCTTATGGGGCACGGCCAAGCTTTCTGAGATCATCAACAACATTCTCCCTTCCTGACCTTCCCACTCCAGGCTCACAGGCTTTCATTCTATCACCAGAGAACACCAAGCTCCTTCCCTCTTCAAGATATTTGTGTTGACTTTTTGTTTTGCCTGAGAGGATCAGTCCCCAAACAGTGAACACTTAAATTTTAAACTTCTTATCTCAACTTAAATGTTACCTCTTCAGGGAGATCTTACTGACCTATCAATCTAAAGAAGTTAGTTAATAGTGACACGTACCTTATTTATGTTATCTGCATTGCAGTTATTGCTACTGGACATTTTTCTGATTTACTTACTTTGTTATTGTTCATTAGAAAAAAAAATTTTTAATCACTCCATTCCCAGCATCTAGAACACTTTTGGGCACGAAATAAGTTTTTAATAGATATTTGCTGAATGACTAAATGGATGAATGAATAGGTGATGGATGGATGATAGATAGGTGGATGAATGGGATAAAGGATGGGTGGATGAATAATGGGTGGATGATGAATGGGTGGATAGATGCTGGATGAATGGATGGATAATAAATAGATGAGTAGATGATGAGTGGATTATGAATGAGTGGATGGATAGATGGATGGTTGGATAGACAGGCAGAGGAATAAACTTGGGAAAGTCTACCTTGGGCAAGTGAGCCAGATGTCATTTCAAAGTAGGTTTATTTAGCTTTTTTATACAAATAATTACAACTTTTTAGCTGTGATTGGTTGAATTCTACAATTTTACAATTTAGCTTTTATTGTCAGGAATGTAACTGCTGTTCAAATTCAAGTATTAATTAAGTTTGAAACATAAATTTTTTTCACAAAAATCTGCCATTCTGATATCATAAGAACATTCTGGGACAATTGGTAGTGGGTGAGCGTGGGTGAAGAATAGTGATTAAAATGATGGAGACTTTAATCAGTAAGTCTATATTTATTGCAAATCTAATATGAGCTGAATCCTATTGCTTATACTATAGAAAATAGCCAAAACCAAAGCAAGTTAAATACATACACACATCCATACATAAATACATACAGCATCTCTAGCTTTGTGAAATTTATCAACTAGATGAAGAGATTGTGTTATAGCCCAAGACTCTGGGATTGGGGTTTCATAAATTTCTCATGTTTGATTCAAAGTTGTTTATCTAAATACACCAAGGGAGCTTCTTTTGATTGTTGTAAATTTCTGGCCCCCTCTTAAGGAACTTAGTCTCGGGATGGGTGAAGGATTATTAGGAGATCTGGAGTCATGTAATACTCTTGATAATTTAGCTTTGGGGGTGGGGAGGGGCTACGAGATGTAAATGTAAATACTGGAGTAAGTTTGCACCAACTTTGAACAGGTTTTGGTAATGACACTGCCTGACTCCCTATAATCTGGTTGCAGAAATAAACTCACTTTTCTCCCTGTTTCTTCCTCTTGTCTTCAATTGACTGCGAGGGAGGCAGCTGGACTAGTTCCTCTGAGAACAGTGGGACATAAACGACCAAAGAAAAGATAAATACTAAATTAGATATTAACATGAGAGCAATTCCTTAGAGACAGAAGCTAGTATGAACTAAGCTGATGGAGTAAGGAGTTAATGTTGCTGGGCTTAAAGGGTAAAAGGAAGTTAATGAGATGGATGGAAAGTATTGCAAACAGGGAAGTTGATGAACAAAGACAAACGTATCTTCTCCCTAACACTCTATCTTCTGTGTCTTGTCATAGCCAATTAATAAAACATTACCTTGTTTTCTTTCAATTAATTTCATTCAGTATAGATTTTCCACAGCCCAAGGCACATGGTCACTGAAAGGTAAAAAGCCTTTACCATTATTCTGTTCTTTGAAGAGTATGCTGTTTGTTAAGAGCTGGCTAGGCCACTGTCCTCCTTTTGCAATTGGCAAGTTTCAAGCATAAGGTGAGGGCCTCTGGGGATTTGATCTTAGGATCACCCTGGCCAACCCAAACCATGAGGCTCATTGAACCAGAACGGTTCACTGTGTCAGGCGGAGTAGACAGGCACTTGCTGGACGTGCCCCTTGAGGCTGATGGTCCTGAGGGGATGAAGCTGGAGTTCCTGCTGAGGTCAACTTTGAGGACTAGTGCTGAACAGAACCTTCTGCTTGGAGAAAAGGCTTGTGCAACATGGCATAGCATGAACAGTTCTAGGCCAAAAGTTGCAAACCCCTAAATTTCAATGCTCTCTCTACCACTTTCTCAATCTCTGCCATGAGCAGGTCACTTTTCCAATATGAGCCTCGGTTTCTCCGATAAAATAAAAATTTAGAAAAACTCTTAATTCCTTCTTGGCCTTCGGCTAAGATCAAGTGTAGAAAATATCTTTATAGGATTGTTATTTACTCAAAAATCACAAAGGAATAATTTTTGGGGGTAAACTGTCTATATCTCTAAATCACCACAATACACAATAATTTCCACATATACTCAGAAATTTTGTTCATTCTCATAGTAAGTCTCAATGTGCTTAACCAGGTTAGCCAGCTACCCATGTAAATTCTAAGGCTTTTTAAAGCTAAAGCAATTAGTGGGCACTTTAATTTCCATCTCTGATTAGCATAGGCAGAGGCTCAGCTCCCTTTCTGGACCTGTCTGCTAAAGGCTTTCTGCCTGTGGGTGTCTAATAAGTCCTGTCCAGGTATCTGCTATGCCCTTGGTGATGAAGCAGTTGGCTTTTTGAGAATGAAAAGTGACACATGATTTATTTCCTGGTATGTCTGGCATGTGTCTTCAGATGCCTGGAATATGCTGTACACTATTATTAAGGTGTGCGGCCTACTTATCTCCAAGGAAACACTACTGAAAACAGATAAGCCCAATTTTCCAAAGGCAAGTATATACACATGGCATTATTAGAGGAGAGCAAATACTTCTAATTATATCAGCTCAGAAAAGCAAAGCAAATGCTTTCAGATGATCTGAACGGGATACTGTTGACTTTGGACAAATAAGCAAACAGATGCCCTATTCTGTGCTATTTTATTATAATACTTATTTAAATTTTATTCTAGAGAGACTGCATCAGCACCAGTTACAAACACAAGGTAAATAAAAAGCTTCCACCTATAAACAAATTTTATTAAGAATTTGCATTCTTAGAGTGAAACAGTATGAAAATACTGTGATTCCTACTCCTAAATGAAAGCAAAGATTGATATTAAGCAAAATGTCACTTGAATTATATCTCATCTTTGGGACACTAAATATCTTAGGAATAGGCTTCATCCTTTCCCTTTGTCAACAAAGAATTTTTGAGTTGGAGTTAAATATAAGATAAAAATCATTGGGACACTCTAGCGATGTCCAGGAAAGAGAAACTTCACACATCTGACTTTCAAAAAAGAGATGACAAAACATGACCCCTGGTTCTCCAGAACACTGAACAAGTGGGAGGCCCAGAAATGCTACTCACTAAGCCAAAGATCCCCATGGAAAAGCCTCATTGTCAAAGCATTAATATTATTATCTTTATTATGAAAGCCTCACTTCAGGCAATATTGTCAAGTACAGATGCCTAATTTAATGTGGTTAAGTTTCTACAATTTATATTTGCATATAAGCCATATGGCAAGACCAAAGTATTGCCCATTTCATCCTAAGTCTCACCTCCAGTGCACTCGCACACACACACAACATGCAAACAGGTTTCTGTTTCACTTCTGACCCACTGAATAAAGGGAGAAAAAAAGACATTAGTATGTTCTGAGCATAGTAAATATATATCCACAAAATATATCCACAAAAAAGGCTTATTCAAGAAATAGCATCTAAATACTTAGACATTTCTGTGAAGAGATGTAAATGTCCTGCTGAATTCAGAGGAAACTGCCTCCAGACATTTTCTGAGAACGTTCCAAGAGCAGCCTATTCTAAGACGCAAGCCTTTCTTTGGGGAAGAGGTACACCAAGCACCTTAAGAATTGGCTAAAGAATTTACCAACATCCTGGAAACTCAAACTGTTTCTATGGTATTTTTAACCTGTTATTAAATTCTCATGTAGCAGTCTAAACTAAGCAGGCCCTCGGAGGGTTCTCTGAGTGTTCACTAGTGTTTTAAGTATGTTTCAAGATAGATTATTAGGAAAGCAAGCAAATTTGCAGCCCACACCTATCCACATTCCCCTCCTTCGTAAACGCTTCTTCCATCAGATTCTCAATTTATTTACCAAATGCACTTGTTGTCTCCAAATGACAGATTTATGGAGCATCTAAGTACAAAAATTGGTCCTTGTAGCACTGTTCAAACACCTGTTCTCAAAATTTTCCTGTACTTGTATTCTTTTCTATGAAATGAAGATGAAATGTGTTGAATAACACAATGAGATTCGAGAATCCAGGGCATAAGGCAGGTTCACTGTCGTAGAAACAGAGGAAGGCTTTCTCACCTGTTTTCCTTCACAAGTTGTGATGTTTTTCACTTTGCTAATCATTAAAATAATTGACACACTATTCCATTACTAAGGACTACCCAAAAAAACCTCAGAAAAAATTCAGCTATCATTGAAGGACCTCGTGTGTGTGTTGGGGGGTAGGAGGGTCGGCACTAGGTGCTGGGAAAATGACGAAAGGAAGAAGTTCTAATCACATCACCTTTTACTTTCCCTCTTAAATTCCTTGCCTATTGTAAGTTATCATTTTAGGGTGCACATCAGAATCACCTGAGGCTTTTTAAGATTATGAATTCCCAGGTAACGTCCAAACCCTATGATGTTAGGAAGCTCTGGCACGGGGTGCAGGCATCTATGATTTTGAAAGCATGAAGTGTTGACAACCAATGCTGCCCTGTACAGTGTCAACTGTCAGCTATCTGTGCCCAAGCAACATGACCAGGATGTCCTCGTGCCATCAGTGCTCATGAATGCCCCACTGCCAGTCTTCAGTCTTCAGGTTCCTCCGCATCTGTTACTTAGAACTTCTCAAGGGTCTCCGAACATTCAGGGATTTTTTTTTTTTGAGTTGGAATCTCACTCTGTCGCCCAGACTGGAGTGCAGTGGCCACTCCCGGCCACTGCAGCCTCGACCCACTGGGCTCCGGCGATCCTTCTGCCTCAGCCTCCCGAGTAGCCGGAATTACAGGCACACGCTAACATGCCCGGCTGATTTTTTGATTTATTGTAGAGATGAGGTCTCGCCAAGTTGCCCAGGCGTGTCAGGGATTTTAATTGTTTTATGCTTTCATAGGCACTGCTCCTTCTAAGAATGTTTCTGTTCTTTATTCTTCCTGGAAAACGACACATATTGCTCAAAACCAGGTTCTGTTTCTGTGAGGGTGCCTTGAGTCAGCTGTGTCTTGTGCTTAGTTATCACACTCAGAGACTTGGGTTTTGTATTTATACTTCTGGCTTGCCCTTGAGTTCTTTGACTCCTTAGGGGAGGGCACTGGAGTGCCTCTGCTCCCCAAAGGCCTAACACAGTGTGTATATAGACAGTTAAGGCAGAAAACATCTTGAGTGAACAAAGAGTCCCTTCCCATAATGTATTAGGATCAATGAGTAGAAACTTCAAGAGGGTGAGCTCATTCTAGAATATTTTGAGTATTCAAACTTTCCAGCAGTGAAGTATGGTATCTTATGAAGACATGAGTTTCCTTCTCATTGCCAGAGATGGGAAGTGTTTGGACTAGGTCAGAAAGGCTGATGAGAGCTAACTTCTTCCTCTGGTGGAGACTGGCACAGAATGGCCATGGACACTTACTTTGATGACCAGCCTTGAACCAAGTTATATCCCTGAAGCCATTTCTAACAGAACTACATACATGGGAGTCAAGCAGGGCGAATTCTCAAGTGAAAAACTGAGAATAGACAGAAAGAAGAATGAATTAATCATGTTGGATGGAAAAAAAGTCTCCTGGATGAGCTAGGAAGTGAGAGAAGAGATTCGGTCCTGGAGCAGGGATGCTTTTAAACTATATTAGCACAGTGTATACATTTTTTTCTGGTAGAAACAGAAAACCCCTGAAATGTTTCAAGAAGGAGAATACATCCTCAGGATTTCCCTTGGGGAAGCTCTCCTGGCAACTCTAGGAGAGACCATGGGTTTGTTTCAATATTCTTGAGCAGAAAAAGAAGAACATTGTGGAAAATGGTGACTTTCACCATGGAAGTCACGTGACCTGGCCATATTTAGGTTAAGGAAGCTTTGTAAATTCTGCTCACTTTTTTATATTGGTCTGCATTTTTGTCATCATTGGCTTTAACAGCAACATCAGAAATAGGTTTATTTGCTCTAGTGAAATATGGCTACAGAAAGCCAAGATCCAAATCCAGGCTCCAAACACGCTCCCTGGCCTCCCAGCACACCATTGTCTCCAGGTCCTCTTCCTCGAGTCTTGGCTCATGTGTGTCTTCCTCCTGCTTGCACACAGCAGCTCCCATGGGAAGATCCAGTGTTTGTGTCCTTGTCCTCTTTTCTGGAAAGCCTCTCAGCTCCAAATGGAAAGGTTGTTTTTCCTTCTGCGCATCCACAGCATCTGAAATAAACTCTTTCTAATGAACCCATCTCTCTTTCAACACACTCTCTCAGTTCACTGAAGAACAAATTTCAACATTAGCTGAAGCTAGCACAGAGTGTCAAGTTAAACATCAGAGCCCTGTTTTCCAGATTGGTCTATATGACCAACATCCTGAGTTACCAAGAGTAAATCAATTTGCCTCTGTGACCTCAGTTTCTTTACAAATGACTTAACTATAGCAAAACTTCTTTATGTTTTAAAAGGCTGATTTTATGAATTTAAAAAATTATAAAAGAAAACTGTCCAGTGCCAGAACCTGAGTATTTTTTGAAGGCTGAAACTTCTTGCATGACATTCAAAACCCTTTTTAGACTTGCCTCCAATTTCTGCTTTTTTTTTTGAGTTGGAGTCTTACTCTTATCAACCAGACTGGAGTGTCTACTTGATTCTTAAGCTTCCGTCTTTCTCATTTCTCTTCTTGGCCTCAATCATCTCAAAATAACAATCTCTTTCCCTGAGCCTCACGACAGCTCTGCATATTCCACTGCCTGGTTCTTTCTGTCCAACAAACTTCTTATTCTTCAAGATAGAAAATACCGGGTTCTCCATTTTTTTTCCTTCCCTGTGGCTGAACTAACTACCATTCTCTAAACTCTTAAGCAGTAAAGAACTTAAGAGCAGTCTTGCAACTCCAACCAGAGATCTGTGACTCTCTCTACAAACATAATAGCATGGTAGAGTGCAGTGTCTCCCAAATGACTGACACATGTCCCCTGTGGAACGGGAGGTAGTTCTAGGAAGTACATAAACATGCCCCATCATAGCTGTTCCAGTACATCGTTGAAATATACTTAAGTAGAAGTAAATAAATTATAAAAGATATTAGATAAATCATATTCAATTCAGGAGGTACAAACACTTGGCAAAATGGTGAAAGTGGTATATGAATAACTGATATTGGCAAACTATGGGAAAGCGGAAAAATCGTAGGATTTGGATAGAAGTCCTGAGTTCAACGTAAGCTCTGGTATCTGACCTGCCAAAAAGGTATTTGGCTCACATAAGGTTTATATGTGTTTCTTTTGTAAACTGGGAAAATAAGTTATTATTGTGAACCTGTTTCTTCCTCTAATATCTTTTCTATTGTCTGATCCTTAAACAGACAATAGAACATAGAAGAGAAATAAATTGTAATTCTTCTACTCAACCATCATTTTCATGAGGGAAAGAACCTATCTTGTTTGATAGGTTCTTCATATTCCTATGGCCTAGCAAAGTGTTGTACAAGAGTCAGGCAAGCACCAATTGCTTGCTGAAATAAAACTGACATTTGGTGAATGTATATTATGTTCCAGAATTCATGAGGTACAATTTCACATGTGTTATTTCGTTTCAATATTTAAGCTTCTATATAAAATGTAGCACTGTCTCTCCATTTATTAATGATAACAGCAAAACTCGTGAAAGGAAAAAATTTCCCCAAAATCTATGGTGTGATGAGGTTTGAATTCAAACTCTGATCTGTCTGGTGCCACAACCTTCAATCCTTCAAACTCTCCCTGCTGGATATTAACAAGGGTTTGACCACAAATAAACTCTAATTCTAAAATCAACTAAAAAAGAAATTTAATTGTGATTCAACTTCTAAATCATAAAACGATAAGTTAGGATAGTTGACACATGCTTTTCTCACTTTTTCCTCAGAAGATGCTCCAGAAGCAAAGAATATTAAAGACTTAACGAGAGCTGTTGGCCTAGTTCTGTCTTTCATTCTGTCTTTGTAGTCCAGCACTTACACGAGTGTTTTTCTTCTCTATTTTCCTCATGTCATGTGGTCCTTTTCCTGGGTTTCCCTTCTAGGCCTCAAACGTTCCCACTTACCTACAGGCGACGGATCCCTGGTCCCATCATTTATATAATATAAATATAATAATAATATAATAATATTAATATAACTAATATAACCCCCATCTGCAACTGCCTCCAAGCAATTTAGTCACATGTAACACACTTTGTGCTAGGAAGCAGTTGTGGGTGGTACAAACAGCTTTGAATGAGGAGTCAACCCAGACCCCAGCATGACTTTTCACATGTGACTCTACCTCCCTGAGTCTCAGCAGATGTCTCATCTAGAGAAAGCAGCAGTTGATGTCAGGCCCAGTGATCTCTGAGGACTGTTTTAGTTTGAAAATCTTGAGGATATGTCTTCCTGGTCATCCCCAGCCTCCTCTTCATGCTCACTGGAGAAGTTTGCCCCACAGTTCCTCAATGATCACTGCCAGGGCCTGGCCTCAGCCTGGAGCTGAGGTAAAACATTCCTGTTCCCTGGGAAGGGGCAAGGCCTAGTCAGCCTTCCAGGGGCCTAGGTCTGCACTTTGACAGCTTCTTCAAGCCTAATAAAATATAAACTTTTCTTGGCTCTAATTCAATCCTAGTTCTCTTTGAAGGTCACGTTCAAAAGACAAGTGTAGAAGAATGGAAAAACCCAGCTCTACCAGGCCCACCACAGTCAGTGACCTGGAGTCCTCAAGCCACAGAGCCTCTTCGTTTACTTCATGAAGCCATAACGTGACACCGGGTAGGCTCAGCACAGTGACACGTGGTCACAGTGACACTCTCTTATTATTTTCCCTCCCTATGTGTGCAACAGAGTTAGGGAATGGACATTTCTCCCCATCACTACTTCTTCCCCCAGTCTCTCCCTCTCAGATCCCTTTCCTCCCATCTCACCATTGTGTTCTGTGTAGGTCCCCACCTCTATCCCTCTCTGTTCTCCTTTTTGCCTCCCTTCCTTCTCTGTGTCTTGTCTCTTCTTTCCCTTCATTCCTCTTCAATGATTTTATCTTACTCTCCCACTTGGCATGTTCATGGATCAGAAAAATATCCCTTCTTTCAAGTACCATGCAAGGCCCATTTCAAGTTGCGGTTTTTCTGAGCCCACATTGGCAAGTTCGGCTACCTCTGTTTGTCCTTTCATTGCGTTGCCCAAACCGGATGCTTCCTTACCTGGTGTCATCCTTTGGCACCTCCCTCTGTATTCATAGACTCATAAAAGACAGAGCAGCAGGATTGGAAATGCTTCTCATCCAGTTAAAGGAAGAGACTGCTGCCACAGAGGGGAATAATGCAGGGACTGAATTTGTTAAACAAAATGGATTAAATATGTACTGGCTGAGAAAAAAATAGCATTGGAATATTTCTGGGCTGTGAGAAAAATAAGTTTGACAGTTCTGCCTGACTTACTTTCCCAGTCTCACCTTTCAAGGAAAGATCAGTAGAAATATAGCAATATACAAAGGGTTTGCCATTTCAGGTAAATTACCCTGACCCTGGGAATTGACTAGTTTGGGGGGAAACAAAGATGAATTAGGGAGAATGCTGCCTAAAAACAAAATAGACAAACAAACAGATCTGCAACAAGGAAGGTACTCTCTTCTGTGACCTCTATCTCCCTTGCTGGAAAGACTCTGGTCTGCATCACTGACCAGAGAAAATGGCAACAAGGCAGAGACCCCCATAGAAAGAGTGTCTTTCTGAAGCTGCCAGAGTCATGCCCCAATTTCAGAAAAAGCCCTCCCCAGCCATGTGTGACAGACAGAGTGGAGGGGACTGAAGTGTCCTTCCATGACGTGACCCCACCACTGCTTACAGCATTACAATTTCTTGCCAGACGTCAATAGATGAGGAAAAAAGAGTATGTGGTAGACTCCTGCTTCTTAAAGATGCACACAGCGGCTACACTTAGAGACCATTGTGAGACCTAATCAATCACTATGGTTACACACAGCTGCAGGGGAAGTTGGGCAATATGGACTCTGCTCAGAACCCACTTCCTAAGGGTAGGTCCAGATTCATATGCATTCAAACTCAGCAAGTAGTCTTTACCATGGTCTGCTCCCTGGCCTTCCAACATTTGTAGGCTTCCTTCCTCACACATGCTCACCCTTACGCAAGGGTGGCATGTGAGAGTTGCTTCCTGTCCTAACAACCAGTTAAAAGGGTAGCATTTCCAGGCAACACTCAGCTGTCTCCAACAGGCACAGATAGGCTCTATGGTCCAGTCACTCTTATATGTGGAAAAAAAAATCGTTGGCACTGCCCATCCTCAATGTAAATGGTTGAATAGAATTAAATAAAACAATGCTCAGGTATATGTACTTTAAAGCGGAAATCACTTTTAAAATCTTCAGTGTTCTGCTGTGTAAAATAAATGTATCTGATTTCAGAAATGCATAGTGGTTTTTATTGTGACTAGTTTCCACATATAAATCATTTAGTCCTCTGGAAGAAAACTGCTCAGTAAATTCACAAATCTGAACATTCATGACTTTCTAAACTCACAGAAGGGATCCTAGTATACTGGTCATGGTACAGAGATCATAGACAGACTAAGTGGCCGTACATCTTGGATGGTGGAATATGCTGAAGAAAAGGAAGAGATGAAAGCATGAAAGAGGGAGAAAATACATAATTATGAAATCTTGGAATCCATGGAGACCAGAAAAATGTGTCGCTGAGAGGTTTCTGTGAATTGGCATTACTATCGAAACCACACATTATCTGTTAGGATTTTAAACACTGAAGCCCTGACAAAATGTCATTTTTATTCTTCTTTATAAACAGGGGAAGGTTTTTTAGGGTCTTTTTAAGTGGCGTAAATAGCAGGAGGGATCTAGAAGAAAATCAGCTGTAAATGGTCCGTCCGTTAATGAAGGGAAAGTCGGCTCCCCACCAGCTGTTTCCAAGGCAACCCTCGGTGGACAAGCACCATCTCTTCTCTCTTCTCCATTTCCGGGATTGTCCCCACAGCCCAGAGGAGGAGAGCTAGGCTGGTTTAAAACTCTTTTGCCTGTTGTTGCTGACACAGCTCACAAATGCCAGGAAGAAGCTGGGGTGGTGGGTGAAATGCCTCCGTGGACCACACCCGGGGCTGCCATCTACACTGCACTCAAGACACTTCTGACAGGGGAGGGGAAAAAGTTAGGGGCAGAGCTACACATTTCCAAATTAGGAAAAAATGCTTAGACCTTTCAGATAGAGAAGGATGTTTCCTTTCATTTCTTAAAAAAATCATAGAATGACAGAATTTTTAATATTCACAAAGAACATTGCACATCGTTGTTCCCAACCTTTCCATGGATATTGAAGCAGAGGAAGAGAAGAGGTCTTACCTTAGGTTACTCTGAGTTGGTGACTGAGCAGTGTCAGACAAAGGAGCTTACAGTTTAAGCAACAAGTCCTACTGGGTACTTGGAGAATACAGGTAGACAACTTGCAGCCAGGACTTAAAATGCTTCCAGAAGCCGGAGGCCCTGGAGGCAGAATGATCTACTAAAAGACACTGGCAATTGTCAGAAGACATACCAAAGATGTCCCTAGGAATGGAAAAGAGTGGGCAAAAATGAGAAACACTACACAAGTATAATGGACCAGACAGATTTGCCATCTCGTTTGTGTCTATTGAAAAACGTACTGTTTTTGTAAGTTAAAACTGATCATCAAAAGCCTGATTGCAGAAGTAATGTGATGTGACGAATGATTTTGCATAATGAATGACCTTGATATCAATCAGCAGGAAGCCAGAGTTGGAGAAAAAGTCTTTGAGTCCTCAAATACGTAAGGCTCTGACTGCTGATTCGAAGCCCCCAGCTCCCAAATGCCTTTTGCACAAATATCTCAAAGAAGCCAAGAAATTTCGAAAAGATCCCACACAAGCGGTCATAAACCCCGTGTTTGTAGGATGTTTGACTGACTCATTATAAAGGTTCCCTCAACTGGCATCACTTGGCAAAATTTCCATCCAAATATTTTCTGTATCTCCTGTTGAATGTCTCTCAATAGAGATTTTTTTCCCAGGAGTTGTAACCTGTCAAAATGCAAACATAGATTTGATCTTTAAAAGCAGAAAAACATCCTAATTATATAGGAGGATAATCAAGGGCTTGACATTCAAAGAATTTTCAAAATTCTTAAGAGAGAAAGAAGAATTACAGATGCAAGGAAAGTATTAATTGAATTTATGTATTTCCTGTTCACTTCTGTCTGTGGAATTTGCTGTAACTATTTAAGAAACTTTAATTACAGAGAAGTATTAAATGAACTGCATATCATTTCTGAACTATTTGCTCTAAATACATAACCCAAACCTGGTAGAAGGTTGGGAGAGTTTAGCTAGACTGCCCTAAATGGGATTCAAGCATTATAAAATATTAAATATTATAGCCTGATTTAAGTTTCTAGTTCCAGTAACAGCCTTATACCTTGCAAAACGCTACGTCATTTTCTAAGAAGCCACAGTCAACAATGTAGACAAGTGGGTCCTCTGCTCCAGGTAAGACCCAAGTGTTTTCCAAAGCTTCTCTTTCCTGTGCTGTCTCTCTTTCAGACTAACATTGTCACATACCTTCTTTGCTAAACCAACAAAAATGCTGGTTTCTTTCTCTACCTTTCTCTTCCTTTCACCCCCTTATAACAATTCCTGGTAGGTATTTAAACCTACTACACCCCGGGTACCGCAGTAAGCTAGAGGTGGTATTGTTAGTGCTTTAATCCTAAAAACAAATTGCTGTGCAATGTCCCCCTCATCGCGGTTTCAGAAAAAGCAAATTATCCTGTATTAAAAAATTAAAATACATTGTTAGCTAATCTAGGGGTAAGCGCGACAAATGATAAGGCTGTTGGAGTTTTTGCCCTTTTTTTTAAACAATCATTTTTGGCTATCCTTTTTTGATATTTGACATCTAATACATACTAGATATTGCTAACCAAAATGTAAAATAATATATTTGTATTGAAAGAAAAATAAAGAGAGACAGGAGGAGAGTTTGCCTTTCATCAAATCACCTGGCTGGGGAAAAAATACTTTTTTGTAAACATAATCAGTGTTAGGCCCTTGGTCTCACTGAGAATCTGCTGGCCCTTGGTCTCAGTGAGGACATGCTGCCTTCTTTAGTCACATAAAGAATCTGCCCTGAAGAAAAATAAGAGTGTATGTTCTGTCAATCATTCGAGGAAGGAGATTGACATTTATAACGGCTGCTCCAATGTTAAAGTTGTTACACTCTGTGTCTTTATAAGTGACCTGTTTGAATGCAGTGGCTGTCAGTCTGTTTCATCTTCCCCTGCCAATGTCTATCTTGTCAGAGATCATAGAGGCTGGCAGGTTTGACACAGTGAGGGAAAGGAAATGGAGAAGCAAGAGACAGCTTTTTGGAGAAGCTGTACATCTACCACGTCCAGTCTGGCCCTAAGGAGTGGCTGAATTCCAACAGCAAGAATCTGATAAGAGCCCACTGCTCAAACTCTGCCTCTTCCACGGGCCTCTATAAATGAGCCAAGGTATGTAAAAATTCAGAAATCATAGCTTTCAGCATTTTCATTACTCTCATCTCATGTAGCCTCTCTACACATAATATAATTAGACTTCAAGTTTTCCAAGGCAGTATTAATTTTATGATATTCTTTTTAATAAATATAATGCTTAATGCAACTTAATGTTTTACCTCATCTGTGCCTCTATTTCTAAATGCTTACTATATTTGTCATTACAAAATATTCAGCATAATAAATTTGGAAAATAAAGAAAGGCAGTAAGAAGAAATGTTTAAATCATTGCAAGGCCCGCACTCTAGAAACAATAACTATTGTTATTTTTGTGTACTACCTTTCAGAGTTTTATGCATAGATTTATTGACATTTTATATGGATGTCATCAGACTATAATTTTACCTCCTGTTATTTTATTTTTATTATAATATAAATTATTCCATATTATTATTGCAACCTATTATAAACATTATTTTAATGACTGCATAATTATGTTCTATAATTTACTTAGCTATTACCCTATTGTTGGACAGACTGTTTCAAAAGTTTCACTATGACACATAATGTTGCCTTACGCTTATTCATAAAGTATATTTCATACTTTGAATTTGTAAGATAGTTTCCCAGCAGCAAAATTGGTAGATCCAAGTGTTTAAAATTTTCAATAGATCTCAGTACATGCTGCCAAAATGCTTTTCACAAAGATTTCCTGATGATGTTTGTATATATTTTTAGAATTTTTACATTAAAAATGTATAATTTGGAATTTATATTTTATGCCAAATATGTATCCTGATTATTGTTTTGAAAAATATTGCCACTATAACTATTTCATTGGTTGAGCCTACATTATCGGTATTCTAAAGAAAAAAAATCAATTAAGGTAGAAATGCTTTAATTAGGAAAACGTGTAGACATGTTTTATTGGTTTTGCTGAAGGCACAACTGGGCACCTGACCTAATTATTTCTAGCACATCATATTATAGCAAACATTCCACTTCCTGAAAATCATCCATCTACTGGTACATAGACTCATCTGTTCATTTACTTGGCAAACATTTGTGGCATAACAGTGCTGAGACAACGTGTTGGGTGCTATGAGACATGAGCCACGGATCCTCTCTTCCATCCACGGGGGTAGCCTGACGTAGACACCAAAGTCTTCATGAGCTCCAGAATAGTCACTCCATAGATGTTTATGAGATTAAGTAATTACCACATATAGATAGTCTTAGCATGAGAGTGATAACTTACACAACAAGGGGCCCTGTCAAGTAGAGGTGGACAGCTTAATTCTGGAAGCAGAATTATAGAAAGCTAAAAAAGGAAAACTGTGAAAGTTTTCCTGTTTATTTCAGATAAATGATAAAAGGATAATGGTGCCCTTCCTTGCCCAGATTTTCACTTCCTGGTACTGAGAGATGCTACTTTTAGAAATCTGAGCAAGATCTGCATTACTCACCCCCATAGTTTCTCCATTATTCTGCTATGAATAGTCAAGCATCCCTATATTAATCATTCCTCTGGGTTAGAGATAAAATATATATTTTTAACAGAGATTCTCATTCTGCCCTAAAATTACATGTCTGAGTGACAATTTAGCAGAGATAATAGAAAATAGTACTTCTCAGTCCCATATAAATTTCACCTATTTTAGTTTCCTTCCTGAGACATAAGCTTGCCCCTACCATAGTAGGAAACACCTTTCCCATCTAATGTTCATGTCTTATTCCCAAGTTGGCTTCAAGGGTCAGATCCCTTGTAGATGTGAGAAGAATTCTTCATTGGAGCCTTGTGATAAGACTAGCCAGATATTCAGTGTTGTAGGTTGAATTTTGTCTCCCAAAAAGATAGATTGGAGTCCCCTTACCTGTGAATGTGAACTTTTTCTAAGACAGGGACTTCAAAGATATAATCAAGTTAAAATGATATCAAGAGGGTGGATCCTATTCCAGTAAGAAGAAAAGAGACACAGACACACAGGATAAGAGAGCCATGCAATGGTGAGACAGAGATTAAAGTGATGCACCTGCAAGTCAAAAAGCTGAGGTTGACAGCCATCATGAGAAGCTAAGAAAAAAGTATGAAAAAGATTGTCTCCTAGAGTCTCTGGAGCAAGCACAATCCTGAAGACACCTTGATTTCAGACTTCTGACCTCCAGAACTGTGAGAGGATAAATTTCTGTTGTTTGAAGCCATCCAGTTTGTGATACTTTTTTATGACAGCCTTAGGTACTAATGTATTCTCTACACCAATTTTCTCTTCCTGCACACATAAAAAGAAGGAGACTATTTCCCAGCTTCTCTTGACATTAAATGGGAATTTTGTCTGAGTTTTGGCTAATGGAATACATGAAAAAAGGATGTATACCACACGCACAGTGGATAATAAAATATGCTACCTTTCCTTTCTTCCAGCCATGAGGTCTGAATCCTTGTGATGTATGCTTGACAGGAGACCAAGGAAAGTCTGACATGAGCCAGCAGTAAACTTCTGGGTTAAGGCATTGTGCTTTCCAGGATTTTTTTTTTCCTTGTAGCACTGTTTAGCTGTTGAAACTTGATAAACTGTAATGTAGTGCTATTATAATTAAAAAAGTAATGTATGTGCCCTTGGATAGCCATTCTTGCAGCAGGGGAAAATAAAGTTGATATCAGAGACTGGAAAGTTGAAGACCTGAACTACTCAATGACAAATCATTTGACAATCACCTGTGTTGACTTCGAAGACAAGCCACTCACAGACTTAGCCTGTAGCTCCAAACAAGATGATTGAAGATATCAGAGCATTAGTGTGTGTTGGCGATTATTTGTTGTATTTATAAGTTATTGCAAGAAAGACATGCGCTCAGGAAAGAACCAGTTAAGATGGATAGATATGTGATATATCAAACATAGTAACTATTAATGGCAAAATTTAGACGCTGACTTATACGGCCTTTCACTGTAAAATTCTTTCACTCTGATGCATGTTGAAAAAGATTATAACAAAAATATTATTAAAAAGAGAAAAAATTCACCAATTTGCACAAATAAATGAGACGAACTCAAGAGAATTCAGAAATTCCAGGGTTGCAATTTGAACATCTGTTTCCATGTCTTAAAACATAAGAGATGACATTTTTAAAAGACTTTAAGCAATGAAATCCCAGAAAAACTTCTAAATTGAATGCTAAATTAACTCAGAAAAAAAATCAGATTAAAAATCTATTTTAACCTATTGTTTCAGTTAACCTCAGAGTAGATTTACTGAGTTAAAGAGCAAGGCATGAGGGTAATGGCAAAAAAAAAAAAAAAGAAACAGATTTGTGATTCATATTTAGGAAAAATATAGGCATAGTTACTGGCAAATGAAGTGAATAGCAAATAATTGAGAAAGAAGCCAACTACATTTTGTGACCATTTATTGCAAAAAAAAAAAAACCCAAAAAACTCGTAAGTGTACTTTTAGAGAGTTTTTGCCTATGCAAAACTTAAAAAAGAAAGTCATGGACCCCCAGTCTATCCACCAGTCACAGACAGAATTTGGAAACTGTAGAGTTCAACAAGGAATCATCTTCAACACCATTTCAGGGATAGCCCTCATGAATCAGAAGGAGGAAGAGCTTCCCAGAACGCAGAGCCAGTTCTCTAAAGAATAGTAGAGAATGGGATTGTACCCAAGAAATGCAAACAGCCCTAACCAAAGTGAGTGATCTCCCTGGAGGTCTGCTCAGTGGGATTTCAGAGTTATTATGAGCAATGTGGCTGTGTGTTTCTCACCCCTCTCCTTCTAATGCTGATATGTATTGTGGTTGACCTGCCTCTCTTCCACCATTGTGTATAGTGTATGTTGGGACAGAGGCAAACAATTTATGTTCTTCGTTTATCTTTTGCCAAAACAAGAAGAGCCCATATGGGCCTGATGGAAAGAACAGAACATGCTCATGACTAGATGGAAAGACGGATTGTCACCTTGTGGAGAGGCTTAATGTGTTCTGAGTGGTAGCAACAGTGAACGGGTGGCCAGAAGGAAAAACTGGGATAGAGAATCGATTCACACTCTCCATTCCCACGTGCTCCCTTGATACAAAGGATGATGGTATTTCCAGGCCTCTCTTACATTGAAGTTGAAGTCAAGTGATTGGGTTCTGGCCAATATGGGAAAAATAATGTATACCAACTGTAGTCCTTTCTAGAAAGTGTTCTGCAGAAATTTCCATGCTCTTTCTTTGACATTCTGGTGAATACAGAAGGCACATATTGAAGAAAAGTGTGAACACAAAACAAAAGGACCTTGCGTTCCCGAATCATGGAGAAGAGAGCTGCCCCGAATATCCACTGTTGTCAGGCAGTTCTGTTAGCAAGCACAAACCTTTTTTGCATTAAGGCATAGTGTTTATTGATTACCACAGTATTACCTAGCCTGAATAGCATGAACCAAGTAGACCATCCTTGAAACTTGCTTGTGTTAGCTCCTTAACTTTTCAGAGATACTCATATACATTATAATCAATTACAGACATAACTTTTGCCTTGCCTGTCAGTGCCGTGTAAATCAGTTATGGCCTGACTTCATCCAGCAAACATAGGCCGAGATCAGCTCAGCCTAGAGTGACTCCTGCCATACACACATGATTCACAGGATCCCAGTGAGGTGGATATCATTACTGCCACTTTGTAGACATGGTGCTTAGGACTCAGAGAATTTTATTACTTTTATCACTTACTTTGTGTAAGATTCACAGATCTGAGTGGTAGAACCTGAATTAAATTTCAGATGCACCTTACATCAAAGTCGGTGCTTCCATCTTTCTATCATTCTAGAAAAGGAGACAATCTCATGGATAAATCTTTTATTGACAATGCCCTTCTGACCTTCGTGTAAGTTCCAGTTTCCTTATCCTCTGCATATATAGCAATGACTTAGGATTACTTTTGTTCCATTGCTTCAGCCATACAATTGAACAAAAGCATATACACTATTTGAAGTATTTCAAATAAATGCTCCCTGTTATACACATTATATTATTTTAAAATTTTTATTTGGTTCTGAGCCAATTTCCTAAGGAGTAAAATATCAAACATCTAGAAAGACATGTTATAATTCTAGAGAGAAACTTTTCAAGGAGTTCAAATTGCAGGACATATTTAAACAGTTACCTGGAAACAACTAGCTGTTATCCCATATTTGATTAATTTGAATCTATACCATCCTCAAACAAGGACTGACCCTAGCAGAAATTTACTTATAAATGGAGGAAAAAGATAGGGTAAGGATTTTTCAGTAAAGAGATGAGAAAAATAATGAACTTGAAATTTGTAACAGGTATTTTTTTTAGAAGTCTGGTCATTTTTAGGCCAAATGGTCCGTGCACTTGCCCAATAAGTTTTCTATGTTGATTCTGTCATCATCTGTTCATGTTGTTTTACACAAAATTTGGGGTCAATAATTTCTCTTTTGAAAAGTACAATGCAGAATATTTTATATGTAACTTTGTCTCAGTCTGTTCATGCTGCCATCGCAAATTACCATATATTGAGTGACTTGAACAACAGACTTCATTTCTCACAGTTCTGGAAGCTGAGAAGTTTGAGCTCACGGTTCTGGCTCATTTGCTTCCTGGTGGGCGCTCTCTTGCTAGCTTTCAGACCTATGTGTTTTCTCTGTATCTTCGTATAGGAGAGAGATAGAGACAGAGTACTAGTCTCTTACTCTCCCATAAGGACTCTAATCTCATCATGATGGCCCTACTTTCATGACCTCTTCTAAATCCAGTTACTTCCCAAAGGTCCCACCTCCAAATACTATCATAGTGGAGGTTAGAAGTTCAACATATGAAGTTTGGAGGGACACAAGCATTCAGTCCATAACATTGTCTAATTTGACCATCACTCCTTTCAAACAAACAATTCCATAGGCATATTTTCTACAATCATTAGATCACACAAATGAAAGCACATACTGAACTTTCCGTGAAATGTTCCATGAATTACCTTTTCTGTACAGGAAATCCCCAAGTCCCTTTTGTGTTTTAAGTCATCTTAATCTGCACATATATCCTTTTGAACTTCAGGTAGAACAAAAAGGCATGATGTGGGGCTATTTTTGTCTAGTTATCTCAGTAGAGACTATACTATTTATAGCATGAACTTTTATTATTGATCTTTAAAAAGTATAACCAAAAATTGATTCTATTTGAGAGTCTTATCATTGAAACGTCTATAAAACCTCTGCCTTTGTTATTTGAGTTATTAGATCCCTGCTACTTGAAATTACATAAATTGTTTTTCCAGTGTGTAGGGAGTGTCACACTTTAACAGTTCAGGAATTATTGCTTCTTAATATTATAAAGCATCAACAGGCAAGAAGCGGAGATGCTATTCTTTGTCGCTCTCATTTCGGGCTCATGCTTTCTCAGACAGTGATTCTTACTGATTAAATGCAGCTCAGGAGTGCCAACCTATGGACTTCCCAGGACATGGGGCAGATTCATGCAGTTCTAAGTTTAGGCCTTGCAGTCAGAGCTCTTGTTTTTTGATATATTTTCATCTCTCTGAGTCTGTCTCTTTTCTTTCAAAATGTACTCCACCTACTGATAATTCCTAGGGTATTATAATGTGTAGTTTCTAAAAGCATGGGAAAGTCTCTGGTTGATGACGGAGAAGAGGTGTTTGCTCTCCCTGATGGTCCAAATTATCTCTTCAATGACAGAGTACCTAAGTGACCGACTCTGGGCACTCCTGCTCAAGGAGATGAATTAGAGACCCAGCTGGGTGTGTTGTTTGAAGAAAAAGGAGGAGAGATGGGAAAAACACATGCAAAAATCTCAGTGATTTACACAAAAACAACAGAAGATAAGTTATCTGGGGCTTACCATATTCTAGGCCCTGACTTCTACTGTGTAGACTAAGTTCTGGACAGCCATTGCCAAGGTGAAATAGTTGCTCTAAGGTCCCAAGTATTACCCAATAACTCATAGATTTCATGGTTGAAATATCAGTGTCGGTCCTAGACCCACTTACTTAGCATCCTCTCTTCACTATAAATTAGCACCATAAATTAGAAGAATATTGGGCTTTTTCTAAAACAACACAGAAAGCTAGAACACAGTTGATGGAGACCCTGAAAATTGGGAGAAAATGTTTTCTAACATAGAATCCTATACTAACCACGTGACCATATCAAATGCAGAGTCTTGAATAATTTAGGTACCTTTTCTTAAGTTTTGAGAAAATGGACTTTAGCAAAATAAGAAAATGAATCAATGAAGAGGCAACACAATCAAAACAGGTGATCCAGGAGAGTCTAGATGTGTCGAACAGTAGTGAGACATGTGGCTCATGAGGTCACCCAAGAGCCATGCTAAGGCGCCATCATATCCAAGAGGACAGGAGTGGAAAATGTCACCAAAAAGACAAAAATGATATAATTCCCGATGTGGGTGAAGGGATTAAGATTTATATTATGGAAAAGAGTTTGGAACTAAGTTAATAACTGGTACTTAGACATTTGAGCAAAAGAAAGAAAAAATGAAAATTATGAATTGGGAACGTCAAAGGAATGTGATCATTGTGTTGCATAACTTACCTATGAACAATATAGACATACTAATGTAAACACTGGTATTAATTTAGGTATAAATGGACATTTTAAGTACACAGCTGCTTAAGGGATAGAAACTCCAAGAGAGGAAATGTAAAGGAGAAAGTTGTCAAAGCTTTTTCCTCAAGTTCCATAGTAGCAGATCACTAGGTAATACATAAAATTGTGGGGGCAAAAAAAAACTATGTAGGCATGTCATTTTAGAACTATTGAATGTAAATACTGAAATAAAAATCTTATAATGTGAAAGTCTCAAAAACTGAAATCAGAATTTGTGAGCCTGACAAAGATGTTTAAGTGCATGTGAACAAATTTGAGAAAATAGCCTTAACCACTAACCTGAAGTAAACATATAAATCAAATGAAAATCTTAGACTAAGAAAGAGACTAGATGAGAATACAGGGAAATATCTGTGTGTTTTAATTCTGATCCTATTAAAGCAGGCTAGCTAGGAGGATCTAGGCAGATAACCAGATGAAATAATAATTTACACATTTCTGTGCTTCAAGTTTCCTGTTGGATGTTTTTCCTGAAATGAGCTTTGTATTATTAGATGCTATAACTGCAATCCGGTCTTACTGTTCCATAATTTACCATCAGAGACAGAGTTCCTCACAACCCCCTCAGAAGCGTAAGGAGCTGACTCTTCCATATACAATTGAACAGGAGGCTCTCAAAGGGTAGGAAAAAAATTGCTCAAAGGAATATGTGTTGGTATTTTGTTTAAAGAAGATGCTAGGTAATCAAATAATGAGATAACCTACCAGGCACTTAAGAGCCCTCATAAAAGACTATTTTTAGAATCTTAATTCTGATGGGGGGCTTCCTCCTCTTAGGAGTAAGAAAACCAGTCCCAGCAGGCTGAGATTAATTACCAAAGAC
This sequence comes from Tarsius wallacei, assembly GCA_963574415.1. Classification (NCBI taxonomy): domain Eukaryota; kingdom Metazoa; phylum Chordata; class Mammalia; order Primates; family Tarsiidae; genus Tarsius; species Tarsius wallacei. Next base: position 13,182 of record CAUYQG010158047.1, on the reverse strand, counting down.
ACAGAACTACTTGGTAGTAAAACCTGGAGAGAGAACTCAGACATTCAAAGTTCTGGCCTGGTTTCTATAAAGAATTTTGATCTTCTATTTAGGACAAACTTTTAAGTGAATAGGTTAAAGGCCTAAGCAAGAAAATGTAGCTATTTATAAAGTAAGAAACTGGGAAATAAGCAAGATGGTCAGATATAAGGCAGAGGAGCAAGGGGTATTTAGCAGGATTACTTGCAGGCATTCTCATTAAACAATGTCATACCATCTTAGAGTTACTGGTGACTATGTTCTGGAAACCTTATGGCCAGATTCATCTCTGGGACCATAAGATTACCCCTTGTATGGGGCCTCAGTGTGAAAAGAAGCAGATCAAGTATGACCTGTTAGGAGATGTTCTATATTGAATTAATGATGTATGAATGCAGCTTGACATTTTTAGGGAATATTTTTTGTGAGTTAGAGTATATTCTTCTTACAAAAAATACAGAATTTTTAAAACTTTAGAAAATAAATTTTTTAGTAATATTGATACATATCATGCAGATTTATTTTTTTAAAAAAACTACTGGCAGGAAAATTTACCAGATTTTCTCCATGGGACTAAGAGTCAGTGGTCTCTCCAACTAAAGCCACCACTTACTCCTTCAACCTACTTGTAAATTTCAGTCCCGATTTTCCAAGGAAATTATTTTATGGTCATAATGATGTATTTGGACATACACCCCTATAGTTTGTTTGTAATTTGTTCATATGTTCAACAAATAATTTTTTGAGCACTTATGATATGCCAAGCTATCTTTCAAGCTCTGGGATGAAGTGGTAAAAAAAAAAAAAAAACCACACACCTGAATTCATGAAATCTGCATCAGACACAAAGGACCTAGGGAAGAGAGGAAGCAGCAAATTAAGGAAATCAGAAGATGAACCAGAGGTGAAAGTAGAGAAAGTAAAGTAGCACATGTGTTAAGACAAGGCAGAAAACACAGGCAGAAGACACAGAATTCAGGACTAAAGAGACAAACACTCAGTAAGGATCCATGGGTTTATGAAAGAAAGACCTCCTTGGTAGAGTAGATCTATTTGGTAAGATGATGTGCAGAAGCTGATTTTCCTGAAAGACCAGACATATTGTGAAACCCAAAAGGAAGGAAAATATGATTTTAATATGAAGGCTTGTTTCATCCAATAGGAGCATTGAAACATTGAAAACATTCATCATAAACTGGAAGGTAGAACTATAAACAGGGCAAGAAAAAGTACTGGAAAGGCTTCAGAGGGAAGTGAAAATTCTCTATTCAGTGCTCATTTCCCAGTGGACATTACAGTGGCTAGTACAGGGCAGGTATTCAGTTGAGTTAAATTCATGAATGGATGGAAGTTAATTATTACAAGGGAGTCAGGAAGGGTTTTCTTGAGGGTCTACAATATGGGCTATTAAGGATGGGTAAAATTCAGCCAATGAATCTTAACGATCCTTGATAGGAGAGTGGTGGGTAAAAATAGAGTAAGTGATAACAGAAAAAGTGTAGAGGTAGGACTGGATTAGAAGAAGATCAGGTGTGGTAACAAAGTGTTTCAGTTTCATAAATTTAATCTGACATAATTATGTGGCAGGATTTGGAGGATTACTTGTTTTGAAGATCTGTACCACAGCCCATCATAAAGGACTTCTCCCCCTAAATGCTCGGCCCTTCCCTTTTTTCATCCTCCTATCCTCACTCATTACCTTACAGGTTTTTGTTATTTGTTGTCCGAGATGATGATTATCCAAGTAATGAGCACTATGGACTTCACCAGGTAAGTTCTTTCTATATGGCATAATTGGCCTTTACTTTAGGCTATCTATAAACAAATGATCATGCATGACTCAAATGACTAAAGTCTTAGACACAACAGTAAGTCAGAGAGATAAGAAAACGCATGCAGATTAGCTAATCCTTTGTCATTCCTCAATGAAAATAGAAGCCTCTGCTTTCGAAGTATGTACTTAAATGCAAACATGGACGCTTGGGCAGGATACTAAGAAACCATGATCATCATCACTATGTCCCTTCCATCTTAAAGAAGTTCACAAAGTATATTTGCATTCACAACCTAATTTTTAAAATAAAAATTCTGTGACTCCATAATAGAATAACTGAACCCAGTCTAGAGTCATGCAACACCGAACACATCAGATCTCTGATCAGGGAAGGAGCAGGATTGAGAATAACTGAATCCACTCTTGCCCTCTCACTATGAGCAACTAGAAAACTAGACAAAAATCTATAAAACTTTTTAAAAATGTTGAACAACAGCAGCTCAGGACTACAGTGCCTGTAAGAAGAGAAATAAGTAGAGGCCTTACACAAGCTTCTTGTTTGGAACCACTTTCTTTCAATGGCTCAGGAAAGAAGAACCAAAGGAAAGCTAAATACTTACTATCTTGCTCTTCACAGGAAAAGTTTGCCAACCCTTGAATTAGAACAAGAAAGGAAGAATCTACTTTTATACCAGGCTGTGTTTGTCCCATGGACACAATAAGAAGTCTCACTGAATTGATGAGTCAGACTCAGCATTTGGATTGGCTGAGGCAGCTAGAGCTTTTGGAGCAGAATAACAAAAAAAAAAAGAGGGAGCCTATGCAAGAAAGAACTCCTAAAACCTTCATAAGTATCCCCCTGAATCTGTGGCTTACTATTAGGCTATGTGTTCAATAGAGGGAAACTCCATGTGGCCAAGAAAAGAAGTTATATGTTAAACAATTTCCAGAGTCACAGGCTGAGAAATAGTCAAACTTCATTCAACCAGAAAAGAGCAACTTCTTGAATACCGAGGCATCCAGTAGTGAGCTACAAGAACATAGCTTAGTATTATGGTTAAACTTGGCATAGAGTCCAGGCTAGTCTAAATACAATTTTGTAAAAGCATAAAGATATGATTTAAGATGATAAAGATGATCTTAGTGGAATGTAACTGCCAACCAAACCAGAATTCAGTGTTCTTGAATAAAAAGTAAGCAAATCCATACACGAACAACATAGCATTTACAATGTCCAGAATCTATACCAAAAAGAGTAAGCATGAGAAGAAGCTGGTAAATATGACCATTATCCAGAAGTCCAGAAGAAAAGATCAACAGATTAAAAAAATTAGAGATGATGCAATTATCAGGCAAGACTTTAAAACAGCTACTAAAGTGTGCATGATAACTTAGGGAAAATATCAACATGAGAAGCAAATTTGAAGATACAAAAGAGAAAAAGTATAACTTTGAGAACTAAAATATAGTTTAAATAAAAACCTCACCTGGCAGAATTAGCAGCAAATTGAACAACACAAAATAAAAGATCAGTGAATTTAAACATACAGAAAGAGAAAAAAGGCTAAAAAGCAAAATAATAGAGCACTAATGTTCTGATAATATTAAGCAATTTAACAGATGTGTACTTTGAATCCGTGAACAAGCTAGGAGGATAGAAAAAAATTTTTTGAAGAATAAGAGTTTTAATTTTTTCACATTTGATGAAAACTATAAATTCAGAACCCATGTATTATAAACAAAAGAAAACAACATGAATATACATCATAATCAATTTAACTAAAAAATTATTTAAAACATCTTACAAGTAGTCGTGGGAAAAAAGACACATTAAATACAAGAGTACAAAGGTAAGAATCATCACTAACTTTTTGTTAGGAATACAAGCTAGAAGATAATGGACTGACTTTTTTTTTTTTTTTTTTAGCTGGAGTCTCACTAAGTCACCCAGACTGGAGTGCAGTGGCCGCTCCCAGCCACCGTAGCCTGGACCTGCTGGACTCCAGCGATCCTTCCACCTCAACCTTCCAAGTAGCTGGAACTACAGGTGCATGCTACCACGCCCGGCTGATTTTTGATTTATTGTAGAGATGAGATCTCGCCAAGTTGCCCAGGCGGATCTCGAACCCGCGAGCTCAGGCAATCCACTCACCTCGGCCTTCCAAAGTGCGGGATTACAGGCTGAGCCACCGAGCCCGGCTTGGACTGACTTTTTTAAAATACTGAAAGAAAAAAAAAAACTATAAACCTAGAAGTTTATATCTAGTAAACATATCATTTACAAAAAAGGCAAACTGAAATATTTTCCAAAGAAAATCTGAGATAATGTATCACCAGGTGGTCTGTATTATTAACAAAAGCAAACAAATAACCAAATAACTAATTTATTCAGGCTGAAAAGAAAATAATACCAGGCAGAAATGTGGTTTTAAACAGAGGAATGAAGTGTACTGACAATGGTAAATACATAGGTAAATATGAAAGACACTTCTTCAATTTTTAATTCATTTAGAAGATAATTCACTGCTAAAATTGAAAGTAATCAAAAGCAATTGTACTAAAGTGTTCATAATGTATGTAGAAATAAAATCTATGACAACAGTGGCACAAAAAAGGGAAAAGGGAAAATACGTTGTTTATGATTTTAATATCATAAGTGAAATAACAATAATATTATTTGAAGGTAGATAGTGATAAGCTAATGATGCAAATTGAAACTACTAGAACAATGATTCTTACCTGGGACATGATTTTTACTCCTCCTGAGGACATTTGACAATGTCTGGAGACATTCTTGATTTTCACAACTGGGAGGAGATGCTACTGTCAATGTACTAGGCAAAGGTCAGGGATGCTGCAGAATATCTTCCAATACATAGAATGAACCCCTGCAACAAAGAACCATCCAGTACAGCATGTCAACAGCACTGCTGTTAAGAAACTGTTCTAGGTCACTCAATCAGTCAATCAATCAGAAAGGTAGTGCAAACAAACAAACAAACAAACAAAAACCTAGGAGAGAGCAAAGAAATATGTCAAGGCTCTCAATGAAGGTAGGTAGGTGTGATACTGTCCCCAAGGACTTTTTGTTCATTACCATGACTGCAGTGAGTCAACTGGCAGCAGATGGTAAGGCCAGCTATGCTAAAGCTGTATCTATGTGTGCCAGACAGAAATGCACAACAAATTACCTGCCCCAAATGCCTATTGCTTCCATTTAGCAAATACCAGATGAATCATGGCTCCATTTTACAGTTTAAAATGAAGACTTTAAAAACTGTTTGTGATATCCAACAACTTTAAGAGAAAAACAATCGTTATTCACGCTATTTATCAGAGGTACAATAAGTATGCTTTTCTAAAAGGTTGCATAGCTAAGTGGCAAAGATAAGATTCAAACTTAGATAATTAAATGAACCCGATCATTTCTTTCTGCTCAGTGTCTGAATCTCTTGTGTGCATTTACACATCTCCCCACTACTTGAATTTTGACAAGAGGTCAGGTCTTTCCACCGTACGCTAATTTAATATACCAAATCGTGCTTTCTCAACCTTCTGTGCAACTACAGCATAGAATGTCATTGGCATGAAATTTTTGCAATTTTGAATAGTAAATGCAGCAATGAAGTAGAGTCAGTTAAAATCCATTCTAGACATGTAAATAAAATATGACTACATAAAAACATGTACACAACTGTTTATAGTAGCATTATTCGTAATAGTCAAGAAGTAGAAATAACCCAAATGTTCATCAACTGACAAACAGAAAAACGAAATATGATATACCCATACAAAAGAATATTATTTCATAATAAAAAGGAATCCAACACCAATGCATACTACAACTGGGTGAATCTTCAAAATATTACACTAAGTGAACAAAGCGAATCACATAAAGTCACATATTGTATGATTCCATTTATATAAAATGTTTCAAATTGACAAATATATAAGAACAGAAAGGAGGTTAGTACTTGCTTAGAACTAGAGACGTTTGAGAGAGGGAGTGGGGAGTAATGGCTAGTGGGTACAGGATTACTTCTTGAAGATGTTCTAAAATTAATTGCCACAATGGTACAAAGCACTATGGATATAATATAAACTGAGCCAGGCTTGGTGGCTCGGCCTGTAATTCCAGGACTTTGGGAGGCCGAGGTAAGTGGATTGACTGAACCTGCAGGTTCGTGACTCACCCGGGCAACTTGGTGAGATTTCGTCTCTACAATAAATCAAAAAAATTAGCCAGGCATGGTAGCGCGTACCTGTAGTTCCGGCTACTTGGAAGGCTGAGGCAGAAGGATCACCGGAGCCCAGCAGGTGGAGGCTGGGGTGGCCAGGAGCGGCCACTGCACTCCACTCGGGGCGACAGAGTGAGACTTCAACTCAAAAAATATATATATATTTTTATATGTATATATATATATATATATATAAATACATATATACTGAGCTGGACACTTGAAAGGGGTGAAGTTTATGGTGTGTGAATTATTTAACTCAATAAATTTGTTATTTTTTTTTAATCTCTTCTGGAAGAAGGTGGCAGCATCAGAGCAGGCCCCCGTCTGTGGTCAACTGCAGTGCCACGGTGTCCTTGCTGTGTGCAAGCACAGGTTTTTGACTGTGACTTCAGCTCCTTCCTAGAGTCCTTTGTTCCCGCTCATTTCCCGAGCCTTTTTCTCCTGACTTTCTTGGCCTCTCTATGCATTGCCCATATGCATTCAATACATTGTCTATCTGCGTTAAATCACACGTTATCAGTTTCTTTTATAACCCATTAAGTACTTTTCCAGATGCAGAAACTGATACCAAGTGTGTTTACAGACGGACACAGGGAAATAATAAAACTCAGAAATTGGTATTTTGATCTATTGTGGTCTGATAACAAATGTTCAACTGGTATTAAGAGAAGACTTTGGCAGCACATTAAAAAACACCTAATGAAATTGTTAATTGTAGTTATCTAGAATGAAATGTGCATTGCCGCCAAGAATTTAAAAGAAATAGCAGTTATTACCACAGATATATTAGAGAACATGAGGAGTTCAAGTCCTGTAAACCTGCCTGGCTACTTTTATTTATTTATTTATTTTAATTTTTTATTTTAAAGATGTGGGGTACAATTCAAGGTTAGGTATACAAATGTTGATTATGCAGGTACCCTTGTTGATGAGGTATGCCCATCCCTACCCAGCAGTTTTCCTCAACTGCCAATCCCACAACACCTCCCCTGGTAGTTTCCCACTAGTACCAATCCCATTCTTACAGTATTATGATAATTGTTCAAGGTCCACTTATGAGTGAGAACATATGGTCTCTGTTCTTTGTTTCTGTGATAGATCACCAAGTATGAAAGACTCTAAATCCATCCAAGTTGCCGCAAAGTCCATATGTTTGTTCTTTTTTATGACTGCATAATATCCCATTGTGTATATGTGCCACATTTTTTTTTATCCAGTCCAGCTTCGATGGGCAGCATGGTTGGTTCCATGGTTTTGCTATTGTGAATAGAACTGCAACAAACATATGTGTGCAGGAATCTTTTTTGTAGAATGATTTGACTTCCTCCGGGTATATTCCCAATGTGGGAATTGCTGGGTCATATGGAAGGTCAATTTCTAGTTCTTTCAGAAATCGCCACATTGTCTTCCAAAGAGGTTGCATTCCCACCAGCACTGTAGAAGCGTTTCTTTTTCTCTGCATCCTCGCCAGTGTCTGTTGTTGCTTGTTTTATTAATGATAGCCATTCTAACAGGGGTTAGGTGGTATCCCAGTGTGGTTTTGATTTGCATTTCTCTGATGATTAGTGAGGCTGAGCACTTTTTCATGTGTCTGTTGGTTGGCCTGGCTACTTTTAATGGTGTTGGTTAATCTCACTCAAAAAAAGAAAAAGAAAAGCTCGAATATACAAATATTTTCTTCAGGACATGAACTGAGCACCAGGAACTTTTGGTGGCCATGCTGAGAAAATTGTTTATCCTTCAGGTATGCATCAGCCAAAAACTAGCAAACGCTAATTCTTTACAAGGCTAGTGTACCAGACATTGAATTTATATTAACATTAGATTTCTTATGTGAAAATTAGATTACCAACTAGGAAAATATGAGATGCCAAGCAGAATAAGGACATACAAAAGAATATGGAAAGCTCAGGATACCTTCAAACTTTCACCTCTCTTAAGATTCCTTTATCCAACCAAAAAATATCCTCTTACTTATTTAAGGAGACTATTCCTGCTTAGATACAAGATCCTGGAAAAACCTCACCAAATGGATGATCTTTGCCAGGGGAAGTCACTTTGATGCTGCCCATCAAAGCTGGACTGGATAAAATGTCACTAGGACTAATTGATCACAAATCTATATGAAGAGTCAGACACCAACAAGTTCCAGGGCAGGATTGCTATAAATAACAATTCTCGAAGAACTAACATAGTTGCAAGTATTCGCTAATGCCTTTTGGCAATAATCTAAAAAAACTTGTCAGAACATCATCTGAGGGGCTTAGTATACAAACCAGCAAATACTGTCCATGGACCAACAATGACCAACTGCCTATTTACATAAATAAAGTTTTGCTAGAACAGTCATACCCATTGTGTATATATTGTCTATGTCTACTTCCATACTACAGTGGAAGAGTTGAGTGGTTGTAACAGAGATTACATGGCCTATAGAAGCTAAAATATTTATCTATCCCTTTACAGAAAGTTTTCTCATCCCTAGCTTTGATCAAGGAGAATGCAATCGTATCAGACTGTGTTTATCACATGACTTCAATAATAAGAGTTCTAGTTTCAATATGCTATCTAGAACAACTAGAAGTAGTTCTAAGTGCTTTCCCAGCTGCTTTACAAATCTTGAACATAATTTCATCCTATCAAAATAAAGCTGGGAAACCAGAAGTTTCTTAGGAAAATGAAGAAAAACAAATCAAGGACTTATGGTGGCAGAATTATTAGCAAGGATGTTTCCTATGCAATCTACCCATCCACCACCTAACGATGACTTTTAAGAAGGTCTAGCACTGTCTCCTCTGTCAAGACTTTCGGAAAGTTATTGGCTAGGTAGAACTAGTCTCTCTGAAAATCTCCCTAGTGGCTGTTCTCCTCAGTGTGTTTGCCTTACCCTTGCATAGGGGAACAGAGTGTATATTATTTAAATAATCATCAAAATCTCCCATTATATATGAGGGTTTTGATAAACTTGAAAACAACATGATCTTATCTGTAAATATTAGGCAACTCATTTTCTAGCCATCCAGTGATGACCCAATAGACTCAAAGAAAATGTGACTATTGGGACACTAATGGAAGGTAGTCATGGATGCAGCAACATGAAATCCTTTCACTAAAGCTCACTTGAACACTATTACTCGTGGGTGCTTTTTGCCATGATCAAAGATGAGCCATGAACACACTCTGGGAGGACAGTCAATGATAGGCTGGTTACATTGAATTCTTTACTGAAAGGGAAATGATTTGTTTTCACTTGAATAGACGTTTCATCTGTATAAGCATGTGCTTGCCTATTTTAAATCACTCCCCATAAATACCTAGATCTTTAGTATATCTTCAAGTCATTAGGAGTTTTCTCAGTTAGTTCCAACCATTTACAAGGATTACTATTTCATGTCTTACTTTTTCTTAAGATCGCCAAAAGAAAAAAGGGAAATTTTACTCATTTTTACAAGAAAGAATAAAACTCATTCTACGTTGCAATTGCCATGTGAATCCATTGATTCTGTTATAAATCTAAAATACACTATGAAATCTTCGTTTTTTTCCTTAATACCACAAAACATTTTGGTGTTTCACCATCCCAGAAATTATTTTATTACTCATCAGTTATTCCCAGGTATGCCAAAGAAAGATTAAAATAATAAAAAATCAGTAGAATGATAGAATCACCAAGAAGAATAATACAATGATAAAATAAGTTGTCATCTTTCAGGTGTTGTTGTAGTTATTGCATTTCCCAAAGAAATGCACCATCTTTGGAGAAGAAAGATGATAACACTGAAGACACTATCTTTGTAATCTGCTTATAGCTATCACTGAACATAGCCAAGTGGCTGTCAAAAATTGTAAAGGGTCTGAGATTTAATCACATTTCAAGCTACCAAGTTGACTTCATGCCTCCTGTGTTTCATATAAGACTCCTGTGTCTAAGAGCATTACTCAAAGCACAGAAGGGAGCATGAGTTTCATGACTATATGGTTCCTCTTGCTTGCCACATCCCATGGGGCCTTTTGAAGAGAGCCCCAGGTATGTACTGCCCCAGCAGTGCATTTGTATCACAGCTTAGGAATCCCAAGCTTTGGAAAACCAAATCTTTTATAATGGACTGCAAGCAAACCCATCCTCAGGCACAAAGAGAAACATTATTTGTAGTATACAGGACAGTAAAGAAATCTGCCCATTTCTTTGTATAGAGAACTTTTTCTAGCTTCCATGTTTGTTTACTATAAAAATATCCTTGAAAAGATAGACTGGAAGGAAAGCAGCCTATCTCTTTGCTTGAAGTCTTGAAGAATACCAATCAATCCCTGGATAATTTTTTTCAACAAGGGTAAAGAAAAAAATGACAAATAAAGACATTCTACAATTTTTAAGCAAATTAGAAAATGCATAGCGAGACAAGTAGCGGGACTCCACACCAGTGGTCTCCAACAACTTTTTTTTTTTTTACTTTATTAGTGTCGTTTTAGTATGGCAAGAACACTCAATACGAGAATTACCCTCTTAACAAATATTACGTGTACAATTCCTTTTTGTTATATAGGTACAATGCCATATGGCAGATCTCTAGAACTTATTTGTCTGGTGTAGCAAAAACTTAATACCCATTGGTTACTAATTCCTCATTTTCCCTCCCCAAAGCCCTCAGAAACTACATTCCATTGATCTATGAGTTTGATTATTTTAGAGACCTCACATAAGTGAGATCGTGCAGTATTTATGTTTCTATGTTCAGCTTATTTCACCTGTGTCATGTCCTGAAGGTTCATTCATGTCACATATTTATTTAAAATAACCAAAATGTAAAAACTAACTAACTATTCTTTGACAGACAAACAGATAATGTAAATGTGGCATATACCTACAATGGAATATTGTTCAGCTTTTAAAAAGAAATTTGGCAGTTCTGCTATGAGGAAAATGTTCTACATCTCCACTGTCCACGAAGTATCCACACAGGACTGTTGAGCACATCAAATGTGTCTAGCACATCAAATGTGAGTAACTGAATTTTACATTGTATTAAGTTTTAAATCATTTGAATTTAAATAGTCATAAATAGCTGCTAGCTCAGCTTTGGACACTAGTCTTGATCATGACATTGTGATCACGATATAAATGAAATCTAATACTACAAGTCTTTAAATGGAAATGTGGCGTCAGCTTTGAGTCTCTCATTAACAAAAAGAATTTCATCACATTAGATTTTCAGGCAAGACCCTTCCTTTTTAATGACTTTGTTGTGTTGAAATTTGCTTGAGACAAAAGGGCAGGCTATGTTTAAATTTTTATTTAAAAATTGTTTTTCATTATCCTTTTATTCTCTCCTCCGTAAATTCTTTCTTCTGATTTAGAAGCATATATATATTTTTAAAAATTTCTTTGGCTCAGGTGACAAATGAAAATGGCTGTTTTCCCTGGGTATAAAGAATTTAGCACTATCCTGGTGGGTCACACAACAATTTTAAACCAAAAAATTTTTCTCTGTAGTGAAAGATCTAAAGCAATGGATTCATGCCCATGGTATTCATGTAACCACATACTCCATTACCCAGCTGGCTTTGTAGAACTAGTATGAACTATTGAGATTAAAAACCCTATGAGGTTGGAGAGGGTCTCTCCTACCCAAATAACATACTCTTTCTACTACATCCAGGACATAAAGTTCCAAGAAACACGAAAGGGACCTTCATTTTTCTTTTTTTTTTTGAGTTGGAGTCTCACTCTGTCGCCCGGACTGGAGTGCAGTGGCCGCTCCCGGCCACCGCGGCCTCGACCTGCTGGGCTCCGGCGATCCTTCCGCCTCAGCCTTCCAAGTAGCTGGAACTACAGGCGTGCACTGCCACGCCCGGCCAATTTTTTGATTTATTGTAGAGATGAGGTCTCGCCAAGTTGCCCAGGCGAGTCTTGAACCCGCGGGCTCAGGCATTCCACTCACCTCAGCCTCCCAAGGCGCGGTATTGCAGGCTGAGCCACCGAGCCCGGCTTCCACAGGACTTTTACCACTTTCCATTTCCCTCTTAGTCTGAGCTGTGCTCCTTAAGTTACAGAACTGCAAAGCAATGCGATCAGGTGTTTGTATTTTGCTCTTTTTTTTTTTGGATCCCATGCACTCCCTAGGATAAGGGCTGTAGGGGTTGGGTCAAGTAAATTAAACCAGCCTCTGCTGTATTCAAAATTAGTTCTCCTATTTGAAATGGGCTTTGGACCCAGGCTATGCCTGACTGGTTCTTTTATTTACTTATCTATTTGTTTAGTAAGCATTCTTATCCATTTACTTAGAATTTTCTCACTTTAATCAAGCACTGATAATTAAAAATATAAAATAGAACATGACACCTCTACTTACTATTTTATTTTATATGTATTTTTTTTGAGTCAGGGACATGATCCTGGCTCACTGCAGCCTTGACCTTCCTGGGTTTAGTGTGTCCTTCTGCCTGAGCCTCCTGAGTAGCTGGGTCTGCAGGCAGGCATCACCACGCCTGGCTAATTATCTATTTATTTATTTATTTGTACAGCTGAGATCTCACTATTGTTTCCTAGGCTATTTTTTTCCTTTGTTTTAGAGTTATGAGGTACATGTGGGGATTTGCTACATTAGTATATTGCATGAAGGTGAGGTTTGGGCTTCTAGAGAGCCCTCTCCCTTTTAGTAGTGGACATGGTACCCAGTGGGTGGTTGCATATCTTTCTCTGCTCTCTTCCAGTTTTTACACAGCAAAATAAACCATCAAGTAAGTAAAAAGACAACTCACAGAATGGGAAAAAGTATTTGCAAGCTATGCATCCGATAAAGGCCTAACATCCAGGATCTATAAGGAACTCATATGAATTGACAGGAAAAACACAAATAACCCCATTAAAAAATGGGCAAAGGACATGAACAGATACTTCCTTTTTTTGAGTTGGAGTCTCACCCTGTCGCCCAGACTGGAGTGCAGTGGCCGCTCCCGGCCACTGCAGCCTCTACCTGCTGGGCTCCGGAGATCCTTTCGCCTCAGCCTTCCAAGTAGCTGGAAGTACAGGTGTGCGCTACCACAACTCGTTAATTTTTTTGATTTATTGTAGAGATGAGGTCTCACCAAGTTGCCCAGGCGGGTCTCGAACCCGCAGGCTCAGGCAATCCACTCACCTCAGCCTCCCAA
>CAUYQG010158046.1:0-10228 GCA_963574415.1 Tarsius wallacei | reverse complement strand
TACAGTTTCCAAAGTATCTTTACAGGACAACCTATTCTACACGATACTATAACACAGCAATTAAAAAAAAATTATTGTGTTAAAGGAATGTGAAGTACAAGTGAGGATTAACTACATAAGTAGGCTGCTTGCAGATGAAGTGTGGGCTTCTAACTGGCCTTCACTCCTCCTGGTAATGAACCACATACCCTTTGTGTTGTCATGTGCCCCTCACTCTCCTTCCTCCCTCCTTCCCTCTTAGTAGTGCCCAGTTATTGCCAATCCCTCCTTTGTGCTAATGTGATTCACGTTCAAGGCCTACTTATGAGTGAGAACATGCAGTATTCAGATCTTTGTTTCTGTGATAGTTTACTTAGCATGATGGTCTCCAGATGCATCCAAGTTGCTGTGACGTCCATGATTTTGTTCTTCTTTATGGCTGCATAATACTACATTGTGTGCATGTACCACATTTTTTTTTAATCCAGTCCACTTTCAATGGGCAGTAGGGTTGGTTCCATGTTCCATTTTTGCTATTGTGAATAGTGCAGCAATAAACATGCAAGTGCAAGAGTCTTTTTGCAGAATGATTTATGTTTGTCTGGATATATTCCCAGGAGATGGATTGCTGGATTCTATGGAAGGTCAATTTTTAGTTCTTCTAAGACTTGCCATTCTGCTTTCCATAGAGGTAGAACTAACTGGCATAACTGGCACTCCTACCAAGATTGTAGAAGCATTCCCTTTTGTCTATACCAGAGCCAGCATTTGTTTTTTGTTTTTACTTGCTAGTGATAGCCTTACTGGAGTTAGGTGGTATCTAATTGCTGTTATCACTTACATTTCTCTGATGATTAGTGAGGTTGAGCATTTTTTCATGTGTCTGTTGACTGCTTGTATGTTGTCTTTTTAGAAGTGTCTATTCATGTCCTTTGCCCACTTTTTTTTTTTTTTTTTGAGTTGAAGTCTCACTCTGTTGCCCAGACTGGAGTGCAGTGGCACACTCATGGTTATCATAGCCTTAACCTGCTGGGCTGAGGTGATTCTTCTGCCTCAGCCTTCCACGTAGCTAGACTCACAGGTATACGCAACCATGCCTGGCTAATTTCTTTTATTGTAGAGACAAGTTATCACCAAGTTACTTTTGCTAAGAATGCTGCTTTCCAACATGGTATCAGCCTTTTTTTTTTTTTTTTTTTTTTGAGTTGGAGTCTCCCTCTGTCGCCCAGACTGGAGTGCAGTGGCCACTCCCGGCCACCGCAGCCTCGACTTGCTGGGCTCCGGCGATCCTTCCGCCTCAGCCTTCTGAGTAGCCGGAATTACAGGCACGCGCTATCACGCCCGGCTGATTTTTTTGTTTTTGTTTTTGATTTATCGTGGAGATGAGGTTTCGCCAAGTTGCCCAGGCGGGTCTCGAACCTGCGTGCTCAGGCAATCCACTCACCTCAGCCTCCCAAGGCGGGGGATTACAGGCTGAGCCACCGAGCCCGGCATTTGCCCACTTTTTAATGAGTTTTTTTTTTCTTTCATTTCATTTGAATTCCTTGTAGATTCTGGATGTTAGGCCTTTGTTAGATGCATAATTTGCTAATATTTTTTCCCATTCTGTGGGGTCTGTCTTTACTCTCTTGCTGGTTTCTTTTGCTGGGCAAAATCTTCTTCGTTTGATGAGGTCTCACTTAGCTATCTTAGTTTTCAAGGCATTCGTTATTGGGGACTTGGTCAAGAATTTGTTGCCTTCTCCAATGTGCATAAGAGTGTTTCCTACATTTTATTCTAAGATTCTTATAGCTTAAGGTTTTATGTTTAGGTCTTTTATCTATTTTGAGTTGATTTTTATCATAGTAATAGGAAGGGGTCCAGCTTGACTCTTTTGCATGTGGTCAGCCAGTTTCCCCAGGATCATTTGCTAAATATGATCTCTTTTCCACAGTGATTGTTATTGCTGGCTTTGTCAAAGATGAATTGGTTGAGAGATCATATTTTTGCTTCTGGAATGTCTGTCTTGTTCCATTTGGTGCCTATTCTTATATAAGTACCAGACTGTTTTGGTTACTGTAGCCTTGTAATAAAGTTTAAAGTATGGAACTATGATACCTCTCACTTTGTCCCTTTTGCTGAGGATTGTTTTGGCCATCCATGCTCTTTTCTGTTTCTATATGAATTTCTGTATTGTTTCCAGGTACAAAAAAAACATGATGCTGGTAATTTGATGGATATTGCATTGACTGTGTAGATTGCCTTGGGTGGGATGGACATCTTGACAATATTCATTCTTCTAATCCATGAGCATGGAATGTTTTTCCATTTTTTGCGTCATTCTTGATTTCATTGAGCAGCATTTTGTAATTCTTGCTGTAAAAGTCTTTTACTTCTCTGATTAGGTAGGTGCCAAGGTATTTCATTTTGTGTGTGCATATGTGTGTGGCCATTGTTTTTCTGGTGTATAGAAAGCAACTGCTTTTGCAAATTAATTTTATAATCTGAGACTTTACAAAGGCATTTATCAGCACAAGGAGGTTTTTGACAGATTCTCTAGGGTTTTCAAGGTATAGAATCATATTGTTTGCAAAAAGGGATAGCTTAACGCCTTCTTTTCCTCTTTGGATACCCCTGATTTCCTTCTCTCACCTAATTGCTCTGGTGAGAGTGGACATCCTTATCTTATTCCTGTTCTTAGATGGAATGCTTCCAGCTTATGCCTATTGAGCAAAATGTTGGCCTTGGGTTTATCATACATGGCTCTTACTGTTTTGATGAATGTTCCTTCTATGCTTAGGTGCTCCAGGGTTTTATTAAGAAGGGATGCTGGATTATGTCGAATGCTTTTTCTGTGTCTAATGATATAATTATGTAGTTCTATGTTTTACATTTGTTAATGTGCTGAATTATGTTTATGGTTTTGGGAATGTTGAACCAGCCCCACATTCCAAGGAAGAAGTCCACCTGGACGTGGTGGATGATCCTTGAGAAGTGACATTGGATCTTATTTGCTAGAATCTTGTTGAGAATTTTTGTGTCTATGTTTATCAAGGAGTTTGGCTTATAATTTCCTTTCTTTGTTGGGTTTTTGCTAGTTTGGGTATCAGTATGATGTTAGCTTCATTCTCAATTGCCTGGAGTACTTTCAGTAAGATTGGTATCAGCTCCTCCTTGTAATTCTTATAGAATTCAGCTGGGAGGCCATCTGATCCAGGGTTTTTTTTGGTAGGGAGATTTCTTATGGCTGAGTCAATTTCCTGAATTATTACTCTTCAGAATTTCAGTTTCTTCTTGTTTCAACCTTGAGGGTTTGTGTGATGTCAGAAAGCCCTCCATTTCCTTTAGGTTCTCTAGTTTATTTGCATGCAGGTATACATAGTAATCTCTGATAATCTTCTGAATTTCTTCAGGTTCAATTGTGACTTCTCCTTTTGCATTTCTAATTGTGTTTATTTGGACTTTCTCTTTTCTTTAGTCAATCTGGTTAGGGGGGTCTGTCAATTTTATTTATCCATTCAAAGAACTAGCTTTTTATCATGTTGATTTGTTCTGTGATATTTTTGTCTTCTATATTCTGCACTTATGATTTCATCTTGATGATCTAGATTCTTCTGCTGAAGTTAAGTTTTAGATGGTCTTGCCTTTCCGACTTCCTCAGGTATGATACTACGCTGTTTACTTGTGATCTTTCTGTTTTCTTGATATGTGCATGCAATGTTATGAATTTCCCTTTTAACACTGCTTTCATGGCATTCCAGAGATTCTGATAAGATGTGTCTTAGGTTTTGTTTGTTTTTTTGAATCTTTTTATTTCTGTCTTCATTTCCATGTTGACCCAGAAGTTGTTCAGCAACATGTTATTTAATATCCATGACTTTGTGTGTTTTGGAGGGATCTTCCTTGTGGTGATATTTATTTTAATTCCACTGTAATCTGAGAAGATGCATGTTATCATTTCAATCTTTTGAAATTCGTTCATACTTGATTTATGTCTGAAAATTTGATTGATCTTGCAGTATGTTCCACGTGCTGATGAGTAGAATGCATACTCTGTGGTTGTTGGGTGGAGTGTTATGTAAATGCCTATTAGATCTAATTGGTCTAGTGTTGAGTTCAGGTTCCAGATTTTCTTGTTGGTTTTTTGCCTTGATGATCAATCTAGGGCTGTTAGTGGGGTGTGAACGTTTCTGACTATGATTGTGTGGATGTCAATGTCATCTCTTAGTTTAAGTTGCAATTATTTTATAAATTTGGGTGCTTATGTGTTGGGTGCATATATAGTAAGATGAATATTTCTTGCTGATGGACTGAGCCTTTTATTATTATATAGTGTCCTTCTGTGTCCTTTTTAATTTTTGATGGTTTGAAGTCTGCTTTGTCTGATGTCAGAATAGCTGCTCCTGCTTTCTTCTGTTTTTCATTTGTCTGAAAGATGGTGTTCCAGACCCCAACTTTGAGCCTGTAGGTGTCCTTAGCAGTGTGATGAGTTTCCTGGAGGTAGCAGACTGTTGTATCATGCTTCTTTATTTAGTTTGCCACTCTATGTCTCCTAAGTGGTGCCTTTAGTCTATCACAGTCAAATTGATTATTGAAATGTGAGAGTTTATCCCTATCATAGGGCTTTTAAGGGGTTGCTTTGCTTCTTTTTTACTTTGTATTTATATATGTATGCACTTTCATTTTTATGAATGCTATGTATGCTCTATTGACTCTGTGCTTGCCTGTACTTTTGTGATGGGTATGATCATTCTTATTTTTTCTGTGTTCAACATCTTCTTAAGTGTCTCCTAAAGGGCTGGTCTGGAGGCAGCATATTCTCTTAAGGATTGGATATCTGAGAAAGATTTTAATTCTCCATTACTGATGAAACTTAGCTTGACTAGTATTACTTATCTTTAAGAACATTAGAGATTGAACTTCAGTCCCTTCTGGCTTATATTGTTTCTGCAGAAAAGTCTGGAGCAATTCTGATTAGTTTTCCCCAGTAAGTAGTCTGACTTTTCTCTCTTGCAGCCTTTAGGATTTTTTCCTTCATGCTTATTTTGTGAAGGTGGATTACTACATGTCTGGGGTTGGTCTTTTTATGAGACACTTTGCAGGTCTTCTCTGAATTTCTTGTGCTTGAATGGTTGCTTCTCTAGTGAGATATGAGACACTTTCTTGGGTGACCTCATAGAATGTTTGTTCCATGGTGTTCTCAGTTTCCCTTTCTGCTTCAGAGATACCAACCAGACATAAATTTGGCTTGTTACATACTCCCGCATCTCTCAGAGGCTTTGTTCCTTCTTTTTAAGCTTCTTTTCTATGTTTTTGACAGACTGAATTAATTTCATATTTTGGTCTTCAAGCACTGAGATTTTTTTTCCTCTGCTTGATTGATCCTGCTCTGTATGCTTTTTACTTAATGATTTCCAGGATAGAGTTCTTCATTTCCATTATTTCAGAATAGGTTTTTCTGAAATTGACCAACTATGCATTTACTTCCTGTATGACTTGGTGAGTTTCACCTCTAGTTTATCTTGGTTCTTACTGTTCATTTTTGTCATCCAATCTCTGATTTCTCTGATTGCCATCTGGAGCAGGTTGTTCAGAGGAGGGTTTATATTGTTTGTGTTCTCATAGCTGCTTTTTTGGGCACTTTCTTTTTAGTACTCTGAGGGTGGCCTATATTGATTTTTTCCACTGTAATTCCTTTTGGTTTGTTGCTCTGAAGCTAGTCACTGGCCCTCTGTTCTGGGGCTCTTTCTGTGGTTCAATATAGGTCACTCAGTGAGAAAGGGAAGGCAATCACTTCTGCTCTGTGGCAGGTTTCTCAAGTGTAGCAGCCCTTGCTGCTAGCACACTTTGTAGAAAGTGAGTAGGGGAATGCCCTCCCATCTGTGGTTTGTAACCCAGAAGCCTTCTCACTGAGAAGCCTTTGTCTTTCATGTAACTCTCTCCCTGCTCAAGTCCACACTCTGCTCTTGAGAAAGAACAATTTCCCTGCTATGGGGAAGGAGGAGGGGATCTGCCCTGTAGGCATTCACAGGTTGGAGGTAAGTATTCTTCCTGATTTGGCTGGGTAGATGAGCTGGGCGCCAGTGAGGTTCATGCTGCAGTCTGGCTTTCTGTCTGGGAACCTGCCTGAGCTGTGTTCACAGCTGCTGACCCAGTGTATGTTGGGTTTTTTGTTTTGTTTTGTTTTTTTGTTTCACTTGGGTTCCAGTTGCCCACCACTGTGCCCTGACCAGAACTTGTTCAACAAAGGATTGATAACTTGCGCACAGCTGGGAGGGGGTGAACCAACCCAAAGCATCTTAGGTACACTTGCCCACTCTTGTTCACAGGGCACAGTTTCAGTTCCTGTGTGAGCCTGGCACATGGTAGAAGATGGAGCACTCAGATTACTGCGTCTGCCACCATTTTCTGGTCTCTATGTGTTCAAAGAAACCTTTGCTGGGTGCAGGGTACTGCACCCATCCAAAAGCATTTGGGGTGTCTCCATCAATCAGCAACTTGGTCCTTACTTTCTGCCTTGCTCAGCAAGAGTTGTGCCAGTCTATTGCTCCATGATGGACATCTCTATTGGATCTCTATTTAATTTTTTTAAATTAGCAAATAACAGTTGTGAATATCCATGGGTTACATTGTGACATTTCCATTTCCATACATATACTGTATAGTGACCAGATCAGTGTAATTAGCATAGCCATCATCTCAAACATTTGTCATTTATTTGTGTTGGAAATGTTCAATTTCTGTCTTCTAGCTATTTGAAACTACATATTACACTGTAGTCATCCTACAATGTTATAGAACACTAGAACTTATTCCTCCTATCCAGCTGTAGTTTTGTATCAATATTACATTAAAAAGATCAACTTTACCAAAATGTGCCAGGGTGAAATTTTTTAGTCATTACTAGACTAGGTGCTAGACTAAGTCAGCACAAGAGGATTCTGTACCCATGGGAGGGTCATGCTTTAAACAGCACTACACTAAAGATAGGGTACTCCTCAGTCCAAGAAAGATTACAAAATTTAAAAACAAAAACAAAACATGTCATTTACTTTAGTTTTTATAGGTTTTATGGTGTTTTGCTAATCATCAATAGGCTAGAATTAGTTTATCTATCTGTGATCAAACTTTATTTGGCCATATGAATTTTTTTCTGCCTGGCATTTATAGTGACTGAATTTTATTTTTGAGTGAAGTGGCTCTTTTCTTATGTTCTCCTTCTACTAAGACTCAACATAGTTTCACACTCTTTATCACATCAAGTTCAAATCTCTCTCTCTCTCTCTCTCTCTCTCTCTCTCTTTATTCCTTGCCTGTTATGACTCTCTACTCTGTTGTCCTATGTATCCAATAGGCTCTTTTCTACAACACCAATGTTAGTTGTCAAGAAAGTTTTCTCCCAACCCCAAACATCTACATTAACAATACAAAATCCTGCAGACTCATGCCTTTGTTCACTACATTCTCCCTTCCTGGAATGAAACTTTTGGTACAATGCTGAACTCTGAAACATATCTTAAGGCCCAGTTCAGTTTCAACCTTCTTTGTCTTAGATTGGATTCCACCAAACTAGATCTGAAAAAGAGGATTTGTCTAAAAGGGATTTATTAGAAAGATCCAGAGGAAAAGGTAGGGAGGAGGGATAAGGAACTTGGATGAGAAAGGGACCAAGCAAGGCTACCAGATGGAGTGAGGTCCCATAGAGGATCATTTTGGCCTTATAGGAGAGCTTTGGGACAGAGCTGGTTATACTCTCAAACTGCCTCATTCAAGCATGGAAGCCAAGATGCTGCTGGACATTGACTAAGGGCTGTGCCTGTAGGGGAGGAGCATAAATTCATGTACATTTCCAGGCTCCCTCTGACAAAGACATCAAGGTTCTGGCTTCAGGGAAGGGAAGTGCAGGGAGTCTGTGAGTGGAAAACCGGTAAAGTGATTCTGGGATCAGTGGATTAAGCACTGAAAGCATCAGCTATAGCTTCTGTGCACCCTTCTCAAGCAGAATATTTCACTGTCTTGCTAAACTTGCCACTAGCTTTATTTGGTTTTGTGTTTACTTGTTGTCTATTTCCATGTGTATATATTTTTTCTACATTTAGCAAGATCATAAACCCTTCCCAAGCAACGCTCATGGATTGTACCTCTCTTTTAACTTGTGTATTCC
This sequence comes from Tarsius wallacei, assembly GCA_963574415.1. Taxonomy (NCBI): domain Eukaryota; kingdom Metazoa; phylum Chordata; class Mammalia; order Primates; family Tarsiidae; genus Tarsius; species Tarsius wallacei. The sequence goes on along the minus strand of CAUYQG010158046.1, from coordinate 2,106 downwards.
CAAGCAAACTCATCCATTCAGTTAAGACATATATTCCTAGACAAAAATTAAGCTTTGTGTATCAAAAATATAAGTATGATACTGACATATCACTAACCCTTATTGTCTAGTAGAAAGAGAAAGCTAGATGTTGAGAGTTCTCTTGAATCAGGGCTTAAGGAAAGATTAATTATATTTATTACTGAGTAGGACTTGAATTGCCTGAGATTAAGATATGAGTTCATTTCCTTGCTTGATATTTTAATCATGATAAAGTAGACTGTCTTGTTCTGAGTTAGAAACATTCGCAAGATTATTATATCAGTTGATATGAGTTAAGCTAACAATGAAAAATGGAGTTAGAAGCTCTATTCGTAGTTCATCATCACCACCTACTTTGTGATCCTGAATGGATTTAAAATCTTTTAGACCTTATTTCTTTATCTCTAACGTAAGTTTGAAGGCAATAATAACTTTTCTCTCTTTGCTTTTAGGATTAAATGAGATACTAATGCCTAAAAAATTTATAAATCATAAAGCTCTGTGATGATTTTAGTAATCATAATGAATATTTGTAGGGATGGAGACATGTGATACCCTTTCTCACCCATCATAAGGAATACAACCAGCACTCTTATCACAAAGGACAGGTAAAAAAGAGAAAAGAATAACAAACTTGTTTAATCAAAGTTTTATGTGACATAGGATCCTTCACGTATGAAGACCCAAAGGCCCAGGAAAGCTGTCCATTTTTATGCTTAGATTTGATGAAGAATGGACAGCCACGATGAAATGTGATTGGACAAAAGAGTAGGCTCTAATGGTAATAGACTAAAAGGAAATTCCAGCAAGGTTTGTCTATTCAGATTCTCCTTGACTTCCTTGTGTAACCTAGGTATAGGACAGGACCTCTCTGGAATGAGGGTCCTACGACCTACTTTCAGGCAAAGTAGGTCAGAGGATTTCTTTATGGTCAGCTGTCACACAAGAAAGGTGGGGAAGGTCAGAGTGACCTTTTTGCTTCTGAGGCCCCCCAACCTCCCTTGGTTCAAAGTACTTTGGGGTAGCATGTTCTGAGCTCTGACATATGCTATGCAAATGGATAGAACATTTGTTGTTTTTTCTCAAGAACAAACAATGTTGGAGTCTAGTTAAAATAATTTTTTTTTCAGAATTCACAAAGCTCTTAACTAACTCGAAATTTAAGTCAATGTTCATTTATTTACAATTTTGTGACCATAAAATATTTAGTATATAATGGCCGAGTAAAAGACAGGTTGTTGTTTAAAAGCTCAGTGTTCGTAATTTATCAGTTGTTTCAGGCTGAATGTTTCAAACTCTATTTCCTTTGCATATTATTTCCCTTTTTATCATTAAGGTAGCTTTTAGCATGAGAGGCTCAAAATTGCTAATTAATTAAAACCGCTGCCCTGTTCCCTTCAGCTGAGGATATAACCCACGTTGAGCCCTGCAGCTGGCTGAGTACAACCCTCGAATATCAATCTCATCTCATAATAGGCTGCACAATGATGTTATACCTCTCAGCTATGCAGTCCCATGAACCAAACGAAAAATAGAAAGCCTCAGTTTTTCTCTACTAATTTGGCATATAGATTTATAGCACATTTAACCTTTTCAAGAGTTCTTTGAAATTAATATTTTGGACAAGTTTTTAAAATTTTGACTTTCTCTGTTATACCTAAGAAACATTCTTCTCCTCTTGCTGTCCCTGAGAAGACAGCAAAATAATGTTGCTGGTAATCTGAACTTCCTGACTCACTACCAACAGAAGGAAAAGCAGTAAAGGCTGCTGAACAGTATCTGGCAGCCTTGCACAAGTCCTTTGACACCTTTGTAGGGCACTTACATGCTACGGAAGTCATCAGTGTTGCATCCTCTCAAGGAAAGCCAGCATTCTTGAGCTTTGTTAGTAGAAATAAGGAATCCTAAACTTAAAAAGGAAAAGTCAGCCGGGCTTGGTGGCTCAGCCTGTAATCCCGCGCCTTGGGAGGCTGAGGTCAGTGGACTGCCTGAGCCCGCGGGTTCGAGACCCGCCTGGACAGGCGAAACCTCATATCTACAATAAATTTAAAAAACTAGCTGGGCCGTGGTAGCGCGCGCCTGTAA
>CAUYQG010158041.1:0-38268 GCA_963574415.1 Tarsius wallacei | reverse complement strand
ACCTGGATGGAACTAGAGTCTATAATACTGAGTGACCTCTCACAGAAACAAAAAACTGAGTATCACATGTTCTCACTCATATAGTAGACCTTGATCATCCAACATATTACCACAAGAAAATGACTGACAGTGGTGGGAAACAATGGGGGGATGGGAGGGATAGGGGAAGGGATTAATGGCAGTAAATACCTGTCTGGGGATGGGGGGCCATTCTTATCAACAAGAGTGCCTGAACGAGACATATTTGTGTACCTAACCCTTAACTGTACCCCTCAATATCACAATAAAAAATAATAATAATAATAAAGGCATATTTGTGAAACCAAAAAAAAAAAAAAAAGACTTACTATACTATACCTAGGTATGGTTTGTCAAGTCCACGAGAAGAAACCCCCCACACAAATATTCCAAGACCCTCTTTGGGAAAGTCAATCTCACTACTACGTTCTGAAATGAATACTGTTTAATCTAATCATAATAATTTGTTTATAGTTCCTCAGTTTTGTAATCATCCTGTAGATGGAATTTAAAGTTGACTGTAAAATGTTAAAAACTTTGAGGATATAAAATAATGATAAAATCCAAAGGAGTTATGAGACGGCGGGCAGGAAAAGAGGTGCAAGACACAGTGGGGACACAAATACCTTTATTTTACAGAAAGGGAAAACACAAGATATTGCCCGAGTTAATGAAAAAGGGAAGTATAGATTTAATTACAGTATTTAAAATTAAAGAGATAAGCAACAGAAGCATTAAAATAAATGTAGGTTATATAACTTGGGAAGTGAGACGTGGGAAAGTGTGAAGCGGTGTTCATGCACAAAATTCTTTTTCATTCATAGCAGGGTGTTATTGGGCACTGTCTAAAGCTATTCTAGAAAAAGGTATACGCTTGTTATTTAGAATTGTAGTGGTGAGTCCCAGAAGAACTGAAAACAGAAATGGTTAAGGTTGTTATTTCTGTCTAGCATTCAGGAGCAGAGGGTAAAAGTCAAGCTCAGTTTAATGTAGGCTTGGCAAGACCTCTACTGTATAAATACTGTATATGCATTTTTCTCTTTGAAAAAGCATAATAAAACAAACATACATTTAATCTTATGGTCTGCATACTGTTTGAAAGGTAATAAAAGCACAACAGAATACATACCAAAAAAACTATCAAATGCTCTGATAGTTATGAGTAATTATGAGTTACCATTATGAAATTATAACCTCATTTGTTACAATAATCTAGTGGATAGGTTGGGTTGCTATTATTGATTTCTCCTTTTCTTATAGATATGGTAATACACTGTTGGCTCAAAGAAAGATAATTTATCTAGTGGAAAACATGCAGACAGTTTGTAAGATGCCAAGCAAGGGCTCTAACCCAGGTCTCTGACATCTAGTTCAAAGTCATTCCCACCAGAGAGGCTGAAAATTAGATTATCCTTAAACTTGAATGATCAGATAGCTCTCTATCCTTGCCTGGAATGTAAACTTGACTGCTGGAGCCTCAAAGATCCCCATGTCAACAAAGCATAATTCAATCATCAAAGACTTAAATGGAAATTATCTTATCAACATCTTGGCTTCTTGAGAGGAGAAAAGAAAAGGAATTGAATAAGTACATAAAGGAAGACACTTGTTATAAGATTGCTCTAGGTTAATAAAGTTATTTAGTCTCAAGTGTTCACTGACATCTAGGCAAATTATATCACTGGGCTTTACAATCCTATAACAGTGTTTCTACAGTCTAAAGCAATGTTATTCAACAGAAATAAATGTAAGCCACATGTGTAATTTTAAACTATTTATTAGCTACATCAAAAACTAGAAATATAAAATTTATTTTAAACAAATATATAAAAATTTTATTTCAACATGTGTATAAATATTAAAATACTTTTTAAACCATGAAAGAGATATGTTTTTTGAAAGATTATATTTGAAATCGAGCAAGTGTTTTACACTTGCAGCCTATTTTAATTCAGATTAGCTACAAAAGATGTTCAATAGCTATGTTTAATGGCTATCACATTGGGCAGCACAGGTTGAGAGATGCTAGAGACCCCAATCTCAGGATTTCATAACTCCAATACCCAAAAATAAAAAGCACTGGGGAAAAAGAATCAGAACAACACTTAAAAAATATCAGTTAGTTCAGGACCAGTCCTTAGTGATAGACTCAAATATTTGACAAACTGTCAATTAATTTATCAAAAAAGCTTTGTCTATATCATCTTTATAAAGGAAAACTATCTTAAATTCAAAATCAGTTGCCCTATTAGATATTCCCACTCTCCAGTTTTTTATATCAAAACAATTACAACTGGGTTTTTAAGTCTAATATCTTGCATATGGACCCAGAAGGTATTTATTCTTGGTATCAATAGTGAGATAATTATCAAGAATATAGTTAAAGATATGGTAAGATTATTTTCAATGTATGCCCACTGTGCTCATCACACCGGGAATTCATAAAGAGGAACTGTCTATGAACCAAATGGCAACATCAGTCTCTTGCTCTTACACCACTAATGCTTCCTCGAGGCTCTTTTCTAATAAAAGAGCTCCCTCCATAACGAGCAGAAATAAACTTATGATGGAAAAAAATCCACTGGTAATGATATGAAAATCAAGACTATGTCCTGAAGTCCTCAATCTATAGCGTATATTTAAATAGTTACTAGGTGACTAGAAGTATATACGTGCAGAGCAAATTTTTAATATCATTCTTTGCTAAGTTACTAACAGTTTTACTCTCATAACTAGGAGGTGAATTAAAGGCAGCTGTTCATAACAAAATAAGCACACACACTCAAAAAGCTCCATACCAACTACATTAAAATTGAAATCATTATATTTGTAAACACAATTTAGTTGGAAAACATTGAGTAATCTCATCAAATAGATCAATTTACTTAATGCTTTTATATGCAATCATATATAAATTTATTTCAATAGGCTCATTAGGACACAGTTTTGAAATAATTATCACCCGATCTTGAATTTTTTAATCAAAATTACCTCTTCCAAATTAAATGCTAAGAATTATCTGGTTATACTCGATTACATATGGACAACCTGAAATAAATACCCTTCATCTAACTCATTTACACAATTCTGACTGAAAATCTAAAGTTGAGCAATTCATTTCCATTCAATGACTGTCAAAACTATTGCACCCAGATCAACTACAGATATGAGCAGAGCTTTCAGTAGAAATTTTAAAGGGGGATCAAGATCCAGAAGCATTTCTTGGAAGAATTGTAACAAGAGATGAAACATGCTTTAAAAGTATGATCCTGAAGACAAAGAAAATTCATATTCATTAGAGAGCGCTAATCCAGGTATGAATCTATTATATACTGGACTTGAAATACCTAAAACTTGAAGTTTCCTGTGCCTTATCAATTCTGTATCTTGAATTCATTTAAAATAAAAAAATGGCTGGGTGCGGTGGTGGCTCAAGCCTGTAATCCCAGCACTTTGGGAGCCCAAGACGAGAGGATTGCCTGAGCCTAGGGATTCAAGACCAGTCTAGACAACTTGGCGAGACCTCGTCTCTACAATAAGTAAAAAAATTAGCCAGACATGGTGGCATGCGCCTGTGATTCCAGTTACTTGGAAGGCTGAGGCTGAAGGATCACCTGAGTCCAGCAGGTTGAAGCTGCGGTGGTCGCGCGCGCCACTGCATTCCAGCCCGGGCAACAGAGTGAGACTCATACACACACATACACACACACACACACAAATCCTTGTGCAGTGCTTTAAGCTCCATGAAGAGAGAAAATCTATGTTAAATTTATACATGTTAGTATAAAGACGTACTATCAACAACTTTGAGAAAACAGCAAACATTCAAGGATAGGTAGAAATGAACTACATGTACTAGTAACAAAACAAAACAAAAAACCTTGGGGATGAAGATCAAGGGGAATGAGGATTCCTCGAAAAACTGACAAGGGTTTCAGGTTTAACCTCTTTGTAGTGGAAATAAAACGCAACCGAACGAGCTCTCATCTCTTTCAATGTACAAAAAGCCTATTCAAAAAAATCTATGTATTTTGAATACAGGTTCTCATGAGATAAATATCCAAAGTCAACTCTGAGCGTTACCAATGAATCATATTAAACAACTCATATATCAGAGAAATAATGAGCATTTTAATTAGCCATTCTCCTGGAGTCTCTAAACTTAATTGCTGCATTAAAAAAGATCATCAGGAAGTAATATTCCTGAACCCATATCATTTCCTTGAAGAAATACCTTTCCTTAGTGACACTTTAATGTTATTTCCACAACCTTTATAAATGACAGATTTATTTATTTTATTTATTTTAAAATCAATATTTTTTATTTTAATATTGTGGGGTACAGTTAAGGGTTAGGTATACAAATATGCTTCGTTCAGGCATCCTTGTTGATAAGAGGTGTCCCTGTCCCCAGACAGATAGACAGATATTGACTACCGTTAATCCCACCTCCCTTCCCCTCCCCCCCATAGTTTCCCACCACCGTCAATCCTTTCTTTATAGTATTACGATAGATGTTCAAGGTGTTTACCTCTCTAACTGAGACCTCTGTAATTCCTCTTGTCCTGCCCCGGCCCTAATCAACTCTGCTGGTGCTAGTCCCGATCTCCTCAGGGAATTTACACTTATGAGTTCCCTCTCAGTTTTCTCATGGTTTGTCTGTCTCTGTCATCTGCACAGAATTAGCACGTTGCCCTTGCACTTCAGGTGTGTGCTTAATGTCACCTTATAAATGAAGGCTTTCTTGACAATTCTATTTAGAACCACAGCCCTAAATTTGTCACTCTTTTTGTCCCTTTCTCTTCTTTATTTTTTTCCCACTGCACTTACCACCATCTGAGGGAAAAAAAAAAATATATATATATATATATATATATATTTTAGTGAGAAAGCAGGATTTATTGAGAGGACAGAAAATCTCCCACAGTGGGAGGGGACCCGAAGGGGTAGCCCTGAGAACTATATATTTTAATAATATGTATATTTCCCAATCGATTGTAAAATTTATGACTGGACAATTTTGTCTAACTTAAACTCTTTACTTTTGGATCCACAACATGTAAAGCAAACAATCAATATTTATTAGATAATTGTATTAGTGAATCAATCAGTAAATACATCAATTTTGAATGACAAATAAAGACCCTGCTGACTAGTAGGACAGACAAGACAATTGTCTTCTGGAGTTAGCAGTCTAAAATGAAAGATAATTAAACAAGTGTATGTATATATTTCCATATATGATTTATATGGATGTGTGTGTGTCAGTAAGTACAGATGTACAGATATATATACACAGAAGCATGAATTAGATGCCATGTAGAAAATTGAACATTTAATTTTCCTTGAAGGAGCTGCCTGCCACAAATTGCTTTATATTAGAAACTAAGGCATCTTCTGGAAAGGGACCTATCCTAAGAGAAAAAGGCATTAAGCAGACAAATTTGTGTCATTACTAAGTGAAAAGTTAGAGAACAGTGCACAAGACCATCCTTATTCTGACATCACTTGCAGAGTTTAGGGGTTCTTACGACCACCCTCTGGTTTGATAATTCACTAAAGGACTCACAGACCTCATTGAAAGCTATGAAGCTCATAGTTTAACATTATGAAAGGGTCCAGATTAAAATCAGCCAAGGGAAAAGACACATGCTTGAGTTCAGGAGAGTTCTACACGTGGAGCTTTGTTTTCAGTGGAGAAATGTATAGTGTTGACTCCTCTTGGTAATAGCGTGAAAATACATGGAGAATTACCAACTAGGGAATTTTGCCCCAGCCTTGATGTCCAAAGGTTTTATCGGAATTCAGTCACATAGACATGGTTGGCCTCCAAAGCGACTAACCTCACTCTTCAGCCCCTCCAGAGATCAAGCCAAAATGTATGACCCCAAAACTCTACCATAAATCACATTAATAGCATTGACTGTTTTATGTGGTCCAAGGCTTCCAGAAAACAACAACAACAACAACAACAACAAAAACCCCAAGTTGATCAGGTAAGACTTTCCAAGAGCCTAGGGGTTACCTGTGAGGAGCCAGATTTCTTTCTGGTCAAGATTAAATTTTTTACTATATACCAAGCTCCATATATAAAAGGAGAAATTTCCTTCCTTCCAAGTATAACATTGTTCTTAATATTCAAATATTTTTCCCAGTCCAATGCTGTGTCCGCTCAGAATCTTCACTATGTTCTGTGAATATAGTGCTCTTTATTTTGGGAACTTTTTCTGATTTCATTTTAGCCATATGGTGAGAATGGGAGCAGTAATATTTCTATAGACCCTGCCATTTTGACAGTAGTTGAATGGAGATTAACCTGATTCAACTGAAGTTCTTCATCAGAATTGTTTAAATTGGAAGAAGAAAAAGCATATGCAATTTTAATGGAAGTGATTACATAAAATTTAAGTAAATGGAGAGATAGTATACTGAGTTGAAGCTTGTCATTTCTCTACAAACCGATTCAATAAAATTCCAAACAAAATGTCAACAGAGTTTGAGTAAAGCAACAATAATGCTGTCCCACAGACTGGAAACAAACAAACAAAAAGAGCCTGACAAACCACATGTCAGTGTGAATGTGGATTAAGTGAAAGTTTATATTTTGGTATATCCACTTAGGAAAAAAAAAATAAGGTCTACCACTCAGCAGTTCCACATCTAGATATAAGCCAAGATGCTCTTGCATGTGATAAATACAAGAAGGCTTACAGCAACTTTGTTTTTAATATCAAAACCAACCAATCAACCAAACAAAACAACCTGTGTGAATGTAGGGAGAAGTAATAAGTAAACATGCATATTCCCATAATATAACAATTTTCAATAATTAAAAGAAATTAAACAAATAGGTAAATCTTACAAATAATGTGGAAGTAAAAGAAGTTAGAGAAGGTAAAGTATGCTGTTTTTATAAAACTCAAAAACAGACTAATCTTTCAAAGCTAGGTCCATGTGTGCTAAAATTACAAAAAGCAAGGAAATTATACACAAAATAATTCAGGGTAGTGGTTACTTCTGAGTGAGAGATACAAATAAGAAATGCAGGAGGAACAGGTAATACCTATGGTGGCATCTGGTATATATATTCATAGATGGTCTTTCATCTGTATCAAATTTTTTAAAATAATAAAATGTTATAAACCATGCAGTCGTGAGTAAATAATGCTTGCTGTAAACTAAAGGGGGTCTGTAATTTGGAATTGTTAAAATTAGACCTTGTGATTTATTTTTCCTGTGCTATTGACCCAGGGGGTTCTCCCTTTCTTTAAAACCCTTAAAGCATTTATCAGAGCTGTGTCCTTTTGGCAGGCAGCCAGCAAATTTTAAATGATAGTAATTATGGCATTTATGCTTATGTTAATTTCTGCTGTGTTCTTCAGAAAGATGTTACTTGGAAAATTTGTTCACTCATTCAGCTATTCTAGTGAGGCTGAATTGCAACAAGCCACACTGCTTTTTTTAGTTCATGTCAATATAAGTTCTATGACTAATAACATAAAAAAACAACTTGATTCAGTTCAATAAATTTCACACTTGACCCTTTTATTAGGATTTATATATTCTCTAAATTAAACACCTTACCAGGAATTACTACGTACTTCATGAATAATAACTTATTGGTTTCCATAAAATTTCAAGAGAGATTGTTAATATTATCCTAGCATAGATTTTAAAATATTAATTTTTATAAAGGTGTATAATTGGAAAGAAATTAGGCATAAGTTGCCATAGAAATGTTTTCAGGTATTTTGTGAATGAGTTATTAATCCTGGGAAATACTTGGACTGTTAAAAAGCAGTGGAAACATTTCTTGACAAGGAAATTTGATATAGTTGTATAAGAAAATTTAGAAACACATCCATGAGATAAACATAAACATAAAACACTAAAGTAATCATCTCTAGGGTGTTGCTAATTATGGGCACGTTTCTTTCTAGGAGGCATAATCCACACCTTCAGCATAGGCTTTGCATTAAGAAAGCCTGGGTTTGAATTCTACTTTTGCTACTTACAAGTCTGTGACCTTGAGCAACCAACTCTTGGTTTTATAAGAGGTTGTAAAGACTGTATCTGCCTCATAGTTTTGCTCTAAGCACTAAATGGAAAATGCGTAAAATATCAAGCATAATTCCTACATGTGGTCATTTTCAATAATGGTGGCAGTTTTCCATCATTATTTTACAGTAGACCTCCAAATACTGATGTGACTTATGTCCATTTGGCCCCCTGTTGACAATAGACTTTAATTTAAAAAAAATTGAAAACAACTTTAAATAAAAAAAATTTACCCTGCTGGAAAGAGACTTTAACTGAAAAACTGTGACTAAAAACAAAGCTAGACAAAATTATGAAGTATCAGTATATATATATAAGTAGAATTCTATAACTCTTCCAATTATACACCTTTACACACACACACACACACACACACACATACACATACACACAGACACACACACACACAACTATCCTTTCACCTCACTATCAGCACTATTCAAGCCATCCAAAGAGGCAAAGGGAAAGATAGAATCAGCCGCTCAAAGTCATGGTCTGCCCTTTAATGATCTATTTCGCCCTAAACTCCAATCTGATTTCCCTTCCACTTTGCCATTCCTTTGATTTGTACCCGTTTCTGCTTCTCCTGCTTCCAGCCCACTCCCAAACGCCAACCACCCTTCCCTACATCTGACCTATCACAGTATTACATCATGTGATCACATTACATTAGCTAATAACGTCTGAGTCCTTGCAAAGGTATTGAAACTTTGATATCAAGACACAGGGGAGCGAATCACTTCAGGTGAAGGTGTAGGGCTAAACAGATCATTAAAGGACAGACCATCACTTTGCGTAGCGGATTGGATCTTCCCCTTTGCCTGTTTGGTTGACTTGAATAGTGCTGATAGTAAGGGGAAAAGGCAGTTTGTGTGTGTGTGTGTGTGTGTGTGTGTGTAAAGGTGTATAGTTGGAAGAGTTATAGAATTCTCTTGATCAGTTAATGAAGCTAAGTCATTTTGCTTGCAAATGCAAAGTGTAACTGAATAAGCTTTGGACTGTATTCAGTAAACGTGAGCTCCTTTAATTTTTCTCCCCTGATTCTTAGAGTGGTAAGAAAACTGTGGTGGCTCTTATTATCATATCCGTTCACGGTGAAATGCAACGACTAAGACTTGGTGTCTGTCCTGATGAGTACATGTTTAGGTTTCTCCTGAATTTTCCCAGGAGTCTTCTGCCTACAGATTTCCCCTAATGTAGTCCAGTGTCGTTTCATGAAGCCATTGCCAGTGCAAAGACTAGTTAGCGTGACTGTGACTATATTCACCCTTCCAACTTGCTCAGGGGTGGTTTTGGCTTCTGCTTTGGGGAACCTTGTATTTCCCACCAGTCTCTTATCCATAGAAATCCTGCTTTGGGCAGATATCTTCTCACAGTTTGAGGTGCTTCATTCTATATTTCCACACAGCATATTAAATATACATTTATTATAGCCTATCTATGCAGTATTCAAATTGTACATTGCCTTATCAAAAAAATGTGAGCTCCCAAGTTCTAGGGCTGTGTCTGTCTCACTTCTGTCTTCAGAGCCTTGTAGATGTGGTCCTTTATGAGTAACGATGACAATGAAAGACTCAAGGGTTGGCTGCTTCCTCTGATGACCAAAACAGGTTTTCCGTTTGTGATTTTGACATGTATCTCAATTTATTATATAAATTTATCTTTACAGGTCTTCTTGGACACATGTGGCCTTAAAATAAAACTTTCTAAGCATCCATCACTGTTAATAAAAAAATAAAACAAAAAAAACTTTTTCTGCTTTTTTAACCATTTGGATTTTGAACTTACACTTTTATTTCTTTCTAACATGTTTGAAAGGAAACAACGAATATTGTTACCATCACTTAGGCAGAGCAAAAATCAGTACTTGCTACAAAATCAAATGATCCAAAAAGTTAAATAATGTACTTAAATAAATCAGCAGGCAAATATTAAAACTTATTTAAGGCTGACTATAACTAAAGAAATTGAAATATATGCAAATCAAAATATATATGTGTGATATTTTGTTTTCAGCATCTGACAGAAATTCCTGTTTAGACAAGATCCTGTTTTACCCATCAGAAGTTTGTTAGATAAGGCACCTTCATAAAGGTACCAGTATATATATGTCTGTACATGTGTATGCTTATGTATATATGTATATATATATAATATATATGTGTGTGTATATATATATATACATATATATATATATATAGAGAGAGAGAGAGAGAGAGAGAGAGAGAGAAAGACTTGACTGCTGGTTTTGAAAGTGAGATGCTGATACTTCTACTATTTCCTGTATGAGTCATCTCAGGAGTTAAAAGCTGTGACTAAATCAGATCTAACAAAAAATTTAGCCAAAAATACAAAATATTCAAGATCCCTTTTTGAAGCATTTTACATAACATGCTTTCATTAGTTATGATTCTCATGCAAGAATACAGGTATTGATACTCTAAAGCCAGTGGAAAATGCAAGCAATTACTGACTGAATCAGGGTTAAGCTTGCTTATTCCTTAGCTTTTACCTGAAATATTCTTATACTATACTGTTTTACATCTTCACTTTTTAAGTGATACAGTTTAATTTCAACATATGAAGATCAATCATAAAAGTATTCTGCCAATACACGTAAGCGAAAAAGCTTACCAGTTTTGTAGTCATCATTTTGGATTTGCTAACTTCCTTTGCAGTACATACTGCAGTTCAAATGTTTCCTCTTAAATCACCATCTAGTTCATGATAAATTGTTGTGATAAAAAATGGCTTCATCTGGTGGGCAGAAGTGACTATTCATTTTGCTAATGTACCTCACATCTGTCATTTTCACTCCCCAAATACTTTGTCACAGCACGAAATATAAACCTTACAGAGTAGGTCTATGAAGTATGTTTTCATTTTAGGAGTCACTATCTGTGATGCAATTTGGAATACTGAAATGATTAGATCAGTCATTTTTTTTTAACTCTCCCTATCACAACTAAGTACTCTAACTACAGAAATGTCAACTTCCATATTCTCTGATAAAATGACCACTATTTCCAGGATTTATTCTAAACTCAGATTGCGAGGGTGGGGACCTGATTCTTCTGTGCCCATTCATACACAGTTAAGTAATTATTTGTGGCTGATAAGGACCACCTAGTTTCTATTGACTTGGGAAAAATGCATTTGCAGTAGATTAAAAAAAAACTATCAGAGGAAATTTGGGTGGTACCCTGTCAATTCAATTAGTTTAAGACTGAGAGTTATTACATAAAGGCAGGAAGCAAATATCAACTGTTAAAAAAGACATTTCCATCACCCAGCATGCTGCTCATAAATAATATGCATTCAAATATATTTTAAATAAGTGACTGTTGATAAATGGATGACATAAAATAGGGTTTCATAGGATAAAACGTTGACACAATATAAAAAATATTTGGCAGAATTTTTTTAAAAAAGATCCTGTTATTCTTTCTCTCTCTTATTTATTTTTTTTTTTTATCAAATGCAGCCAAAGAAAGAGATTTGAATAAGAGGTCACGCAAGTATAGACACAGTAGTCCAGAAAATCATCTCAAATATTTTCGATAAAGTGTACATTTAAAGTACTTGATCTAAAAAATATTTAAGTCAATTAAAAGGGAAAGATTTAAAACAATTTTTAAAAATGTTTGAACATAAATGCTGACTATAACTAAATAAATTGAAATGTAAGTAAATAAAAATATATGTGTATTAACATTTTTTGTTTTCAGCATCTGACTGAGAAAGTTCTGTTTAGGAAGATTCTATCCAGGCGGAAGTATAGTTGGAAAGCTATCTTCATGAAATACCTAGTATGTGTGTGTAGCTGCATGTGTGTGCGTGTGTGTGTGTCACTAGCTTTAAAATGGAATGCTGGTTGTACTTCTATTATTTCCAATATGAGTCATTTCAGGAGGTAAAAATAGTGACTATTCAATTAGATCAAACAAAAATATAACAAAAATAAACAAAAAATTCAGGAATCCTTCTTGAAATAAGATTTTACATAATATGCTGTCATTAATTATGAATCTCATTCAAGAATACAAGTAATGGTACCCCAAAGCCATCTCATAAAGAAAGCAGTTAAATATTCTTAGTTGTGTCTTTATTTCATTTTTAAAAATCTGCTTTTGTATGTTTCTACTCTATTAAGAGATTAAGCCTGTATGACAGCCCTCCTCTCTCCATATATATATATATATGTGTGTGTGTGATATATGTGTGCGTGTGTATATATATATATTTGAGAATACAAAAATGTAAAGGATATGTGGGTCTAAGGATAGAATTTTGGAGGTAACTGATAGACAAGAGAAGTTTAACGGAGCTTCAGAATTTGGGAGCGGCTTCTGAAGAGATAGCAGGAAGCCTCAACACTTCTTGAAATTCACATGGATGGAAATGGGAGAACATTATGCTAAGTGAAATAAGCAAAACTCAGAAAGACATATTGCATTTTCTTACTTATATGTGAAATCAAACACAATTGAACTAAGAAGCAGAGTAGAATGCTGGTCACCAGAAGCTTGGGCGTGGGGGGATGGGGAGGTAATAGGCAAAGTGTACAAAGCCTCAGTTAGTCGGGAGATGTGCATTTAATGTTTTTAGATAAATTGAACAGCGCGGTCAATATAGTTAATAACTGAGGTCTGTACATTTCAATATTGCTGTGAGTAAATTTCTAATGTTCTCATTAAAAATGTTATACACTTGTGGTGATGGATATGTTAATTAGCTTAATTTAATCTTTCCACGTTGTATTAAAACTCATGACACTAATTTGTATCACATAAATATATACAACTATCATGTGTATATAATCAAAATTTAGCAATTTTTAAAAACCTTCTGAAATTGTGTGCAAATCTAAGTGCATGCATTGATCTGTATGTCTCTGAAGAGTGCCTGCAAAGCTGTCATGACATTATCATGAGATATAATGACTAATTTTAGCTTAAAAACAAACAATTTAATACCTTACAGATTCAGACCGAAGAATGCTTAACTATATTGGACACAACTATTTGGTATATGTTAAGATATTTAAATAAATTTTCAATATATTGGATTTATTGTGAAGTAAATAGGGCTTCAGAGAATGATATAGGTTGTGAAAATATATAATTGTGTCAATTCACAGAAATGCATCAAATAGCAGGTGTGACAACTGATAGCTAGGATGATATTTAATAGAAATCCATATGGTAGAATTTCATTTCTTCTTTTCCATTTAGTCATCAAAATACATGATAGACAGTATAAAATGAAGATCGATGAAATAAATTTCCACATGGGTTTAGCTAAGTTTCATCTGTTCAGTGAGGTCTTAGAAGTCCAGAATCCATCCCGGTGATTATGACTGGAATGTGCAGAATCTGTGAATTACTTCTTCATTCTGCCAGCCGCCACACGGCTTGCTGGGTGTGATGGGACACCAGGTGATGGAAGTCTAGTCTGTCTAACAGGGGGTCAGGATTTTTTCTCTTCCTCTCTTTTCTGTACCCCTCCCCTCTTATTCACCCCCCCCCCACTTTCTCTGCTCCCTTCCCTCCCTCCCTTCCTTCTTTTCAGTTTATTTCATGATTTTAAAAGTTACAACGCTCTCAAGAGCTATTATCATGGCATTTTATTTTCATAAATCCTGTAAAGCATAGATATTAAAATACAAAAGAGATGCTCACTACGTTCTGAATTGAGTTTACTAGAATAAGGAATAGAGTCCACCCAGCAGTAAGTTTTAAAGTTGCGCCAGTGTATTTATTTTTTAGCAAATCAAAAGTAGTCTGTCCTCCATCTGTATGCTAATTATCTTGTAGCAGTTATACACCGTTACTTGCTGTTACTCAACCAAAAAAAAGAAAATCTACAAGTCGTTATGAACTTTCTATCTAAATTGAGTTTACTGAAAGAAGCAAATAGGTTTTACCATGTCTTAATTTGTGATACACTTTTAGCTATGGGCACTTCGTTTCGATGTGCTATTTTTCAACCAGTAAATCGGCAGTAGAAAATGTAATTTTTCTTTTTTTTAAATTTGAAGTAGCAATGTTGCATGAACTCTCCCTCCCACTCCCCTTCCCTTTCCTCCTCCTCCTCCTTCTTCATTTCTTCCTCTTCCTCTAAGGGTACAAGTGCAAGTTTGTTACATATAATAATTATATGTATTGTTTTAGTTCTGATGTACTGTTTACAATACAGGTACAACTTTTTAAGGAGTAGTGCCTAACATCTAAACATTGGAGTGAATAATCATTTTCCCAGTTGATTAACAATATTTAATGAAGAATTTTAAAATAGTTAAATCCCCTGCTTTCACTGATTAATATTTAAAACAAAACATTTAAATCTCTATACCTTAATTTGTTTTTTAGCTCAGGGGAAATTGTATTTTTAATAGAACTCAACGTGCTCTATGAGCTTTTTTAAAACTTGGAAGAGAATGTTTTAGAAGAATTCTTTTCTTCGTTCATTCTTTTGAAATTAAAAAAGAAATCTGGACTCCAGCCTCAGTTGAGCATCTTATATTTTTATTCATGGCACATTATAATCGTCTTTAGTATCATTTAAAAAAAAATTAAGTAGCAATTTCTGTTTCACTTTCCTCACAGCTTTTTTTTGTGAGGGGTAGAATGTTGAAAATCATTTGAGTTAGGGCTATGAAATGTTTGACTCATAAAGGTATAATTCATCTTGAGTATTGTTGTTATTAGTGATCCATACGATATTGATTTTTTAATTCTGACCACAAATAGGAAGTTTATTGCTGAATAGAAAATAATCCAACCCATGTATTTTACAGCTGCTAGGTCTCAAAATTCATAACTTACTTCTTTTTTTTTGGTTTTTTTTTTTTTGTTTTTTGTTTTTTTTGAGTTGGAGTCTCACTCTGTCACCCAGACTGGAGTGCAGTGGCCACTCCTGGCCACCGCAGCCTCGACCTGCTGGGCTCTGGCGATCCTTCCGCCTCAGCCTTCCGAGTAGCTGGAACTACAGGCGCGCGCTACCACGCCCAGCTGATTTTTGATTTATTGTGGAGATGAGGTCTCACCAAGTTGCCCAGGCGGGTCTCGAACCCGCGGGCTCAGGCAATCCATTCACCTCAGCCTCCCAAGGCGCGGGATTACAGGCTGAGCCACCGAGCCCGGCTACATAACTTACTTCTGTGTATGCTTCACTTTACCATGATGCACTGACTTGGACACTAGTGCCTTAACTTATTTTTGCCAATGAACTTTCGTTAAGATTCAAATCTCTGAATTCTAATGTACTTAGCATAAGGAAAAGAAATATTTAAGGTGACAGATATCCTGATAATCCTTATTCGATCTTTACATATTATATGAATGTATCAAATTATCATGTACCCTCAAAATATGTACATTTATTACAGATCAATAAAAAAGATTAAATTCTCAGATAAATGAGACATTGTATCTGGTTTACGCAAGGTGGTTTAACTACCGAAGATTTCATTAAGTTTGAATGAAAATGTGTCTGGTTAAATTGGCCAAAAAATCTTAATCACTATCTTCAGCACAGTAATTCATTATATTAGCATAGAGTTCTACGTGACAGTGAAATTTTCATGTAAAACTTTAGTCAATCTTAACAAAAAAGTAGGAGATAGAAATTATCATTGCATCTTAAAAATTGTTAATGTTTTATCCAAAATCATTCAATCAGCAAAATGTTTTTGACATTAAACCAACTGATCTCCAACAATACAATAGAACAGAAGCTCTATAAGTTCAGAGGTAAGTTAATTTAAAATGTTTTAAAATATTGGCCCATTCCCTTATAAGTATACTGTAATCTAATTAAAATATGACTCATTTTTACCCAGAATTCAGTAGTGTCTTGTCTTTTTTAATTTCCTAGAATTTTTTTCTTAGTTTCTATCTATTATCATCTTCAGCATGCCATGTTAGACCCTTAAGTCTGCATTATTGATAGTTCCTAAAAAAAAAATATGGGCACGGACATGACAATGGAGACACAGGATACTATTTGGGATCCCCAAAGATATTTAAATTTTGAAAGTAACAAGGTATTAGACTCTTTGCTTTTATTAAATCCAATAAAAATATCCTATCAAGTAGCCTGCAAAGGTTTTTCTAATGTTGCATTTGTATGCTGGTCTGTAAAATGATGGTTTCGGAGCCAGTGAAGTGGTATTAAAAGAATACTGTTGCCCATTCTTGGGATTTATTAGGACAACTGAAAAATTCTGCTGCTCATTTTGAGGTATATGCCATTTGTGGTTGTCTTCTACCAGGAATCATTTTGGCTGTGTAATAAGATATATACAGTTGTTCTTCTCTATGCTTGCGGAAAGAAGTCAAACAAATGACAGGTATGACACTAAATAAATATTCACGGCATTTGAATCATAAATGATTTATTTTTGAGTAGCAATTGAGTTATGTTGTCAAAAGAAATGTCATTCTGCAATGATGAATTCTTAATCTTTGATTCTCTTCCAAATCCCTCCCTTTTCAACCTGAATCTTAACTTAAAAAGATTTTTATATGTGAATAAAATTATGTCCAAATTTATTATCAGGACAGTACATTTTGCAGGTGATGCTTTGTGCGTAAGTTGTTATTAGTGCTTGAAATGATGGTGGGAAATAATTTTTTCTTTTCTATTGTATAGTAAAATAAAAAAAGGCTTATAAGTAAATCCTAGCACTATATCATAATAATATAATATAATATAATATTTAATTGTTTTGCTCTATTGTGAATATGTTTTGGTTTAGTGGATAAGATAATTACTTAGTTAATTCTTTAAAAATATAAGAACCAGAACCAACTATCTTCTTAATAAAAACTGCCCTTTTAATAATCTTTACATGAGTTTCATCATTAATTTCATAAACACTACTCAAGATAGCAGACATTTAAAAAACTTTTGGGGTATAATAACTTTATGAGTAATTATTTTATGAATATACATCAGAAGAACCAGATGTATCCATAACAATAACTGTAATTTGCCTTAATCAGATTTCATAGTATGTGTGGTAAAAAGCTGTTTTTTATTATTTGTTCCATTTTGTTTTATCTATTTATTTTTGCAGTACTCAGTTTCCCATCCGCTATTGAACAATGGGCCAGAAAACATTTTTAGAATAGTGAAAAATGTAGCTGTTCTTTATTAGAAGACACTATTTTACTCAAAGTTCCAATATTTTCAAAAGAAACAAACACTATATTTTTATAGAGGTGAAATACAATCTCTTCGTGAGCAAGAAAACACTGCATATGGCAGGATCTTAAATGGGAAACTCTCTAGTTGTGGGGATGTGTCTTACAAGGAGTCACAGCTTGCATTTGAAAGTCACTTTGGATTCAGCCAAGGATATTTTCAGAAAAAAGTAATTCTTGTAGTTCTGAGAATGTGCTGTTACTGTTTTTCGGGAAGCTACCGTCCCAATTTTACACAGAACTAAACTTGTCAAACTATTCTTATAGAATACACACACACACACACACACACACACACACACAATTTTTTAAAAAATCTTTTAAAATGCTAGAAAAAATTATTGGCTATACAGAAACTCATTCTGTGTTGCCAGAAATGGAGTTTAGAACGATAACTATTTAAGGATTTTGAATCACTTTGAGAAATATATTGCACATATTTTTAAAGTTTATAGCCAGAACAAAAGACTGATTGTGTTTTACTCAATTGAATTATAACTTGTTCTTATATGAGGCAGATCCCCAAAAACCTTGAATTATTTTTTTGGAAGGTGGGCCCTTTTTAGTACCGGCTTCTCCTACCAGGTAAGTGTTCTAGAACCCAGTGACATCAGTGTACCAGCTAGTGTTGTTATGAGAGGCTGCATTTGGCTTCAGCGAATTTTTTTAAAATTTTTTTGGAGAGTCCTTCAACGCATTTGCCCATTCTATGATGGGTGATTCACAAGAACACCTGCCTACAAAGCACTGAGCGTTCAGCAGTTTTTGAACAAAACGGCATGACCTGCATGGCTCATCATCCCTATTCTCCCAACTTCACCCTGAGAGACATTTTTATTTGTTTCCCCAGATGAAAAAGTCTTCAAATGGAAACGTTTTGCCAGTGTGGAAAATGTGAACCAAAAGACAGCAGAAGTGCTAAAAGGCATCAAAATGGACGAGTTCAAA
This sequence comes from Tarsius wallacei, assembly GCA_963574415.1. NCBI lineage: Eukaryota > Metazoa > Chordata > Mammalia > Primates > Tarsiidae > Tarsius > Tarsius wallacei. The sequence continues at coordinate 20,035 of CAUYQG010158041.1, read as the reverse complement.
AATTGTTCTGAGTAGTGGAAAAAGTGTATTATATCACCTGAAAAGTACTTTGAAGGTGACTGAAGTCAAAACATGCAAGAATCAATACACACTTTTTTTGTAAATAATTTCAGTTTGGGGGAGTTCTTCCTCATATACCGGAGTATGCTTATATATGCATTATTGGGGTCTCACAGCAATAGGGAAACTAAGCTGAATAAGTTTTACCTTTTTCAGGAAAGGAGACAATGTTTGAACATTTTCCTAAGGGTAAGGGTTAAGATAGAACTTAAACACTCAGATGTTTTTATTTTTCTTCTTAGAGTTCTCTCCCCTCCCCCCCTTCAGCTTTTGTTTTGCTTTTAATTTCTTCTCAAAGAGGGTGAGCCCGTGGGGTGGTGGCGGCCCCACTTAACCCTCTGTTCACTGAGGATGGCTGTGCTTGACCTCAAGGTCCTCATCTGTGGAACATAGAACTGAATTCCATGTTCTTCTGTGGTTACTCTCAACCCACTGTCTAAAATGTAAGAACGATTTTCAAACCAGAAAAAGAGAACATATATGATCAAGGGAAATGATAACTTCAAATAAAGAGGAGATTCTAAGACCTCTTAAAGGGCCGGGTGTAAGTTAGGGAATCCTGGTTTTGAAGAATGATACTGTTCAACACCAAAAAATATTGAAACTGTGAAGTTATGACTGCTGATAACCCTTGAAGGGCAAGCATAAAATCTTAACCAGCAAGCCATGTTAAATGAACTTTTAAAAAATTACTATGCTGTGTAATATTCCATAGTGTATATGTACCACATTTTTTTAAATGCAGTCCTCTTTCGATGGGCAGCACGGTTGGTTCCATGTTTTTGCTAATGTGAATAATGCTGCAATAAACATGCGTGTGCAGGTATCTGTTTCATAGAGTGATTTGAGTTCCTCCATTACACAGCCATAAGAAGGACAAAATTATGAACTTTGCAGCAACTTGGATGGACTTAGAGTCTCTAATACTGAGTGATCTATCACAGAAACAAAAAAACTGAGTACCACATGTTCTCACTCATAAGTGGACCTTGGACAATGATAATACTATAAGAAAGGGATTGGCAGTAGTGGGAAACTGTCAGGGTAGGGGGAGTTGGATTGGCAGTCGAGGGGAACTGCTTGGGGAGGGAGGGGCATACCTCATCAACAAGGGTACCTGCATAACCAACGTTTGTATACCTAACCCTGAATTGTAACCCACTTCTTTATAATTATAATAATTTTTAAAAGGGCTTGACTATAGTGGAAAACTGTCAGGGGAGGGGTGGGGTGGGATTGGCAGTAGTAGGAAACTGCTATGGGGGGAGCACACCTCATCAACAAGGGTACCTGCATTATGAACATTTGTATACCTCCCCCTGAATTGTACCCCATATCTTTAAAATTAAAAATTTTTTAAAAATTGCTATGCTACTAAACTAGTAGATTGGTTTGTGTGTGTATAGGACTATGAAATGACTTTCTTGATATTCTTGTGGATAAGGTATAGAAATCAATGCAGACTAGCTAATCACCAGGTTAGGAATATTTTTAGGAAAATAATCAGCCCCCAAAAAAGTGTTGACTGATAGGTGAAACTAGCCTGGCAAGCAGACTCTAATGAATGACTGTAGGCTACTACAATGAACCATTTCTTAAAATATATTATTATCTATTAATTTAGAGATCTTCTTCAATATTGCCATTTTGTCTTCCAAAAATCCAGTCTTTCTCGGGCTTTCTGAAATAATTTTTAAAAATGTTGATCTGAATAATCCTAAATATCCAGATCAATAGCTTTTGCTGAGTCAGTATATGCTACCTAAACCTTTGTTGCCTTTTTGGCTCAATCTCAGAAGACACGGTTAGAACTCTGAGACCTTGAATTAATACTGTTACATGTTTCAATGTTGTAAATGTGTTGACATTGACCACGACTTCAGTTTGGTAGTAAATTAATCCCTCCCTATACAGACAAACAAACAAACAAAAAGGTGTAATCTTTTTGAGTGTAATTGCATTTTCTTTTCTAATATATGTATACACATATATAGGTATTCTAATAAATAATGTAGTTTTACTTTAGTAAGCTTCCTAATTGGGCAATTGTATTTTACATATTTAAAGTACAAGACTGAGCCGGGCTCGGTGGCTCAGCCTGTAATCCCGCGCCTTTGGGAGGCTGAGGTGAGTGGATTGCCTGAGCCCGCGGGTTCCAGACCCACCAGGGCAACTTGGCGAGACCTCATCTCTACCATAAATCAAAAAATCAGCCGGGCGTGGTAGCGCGCGCCTCTAATTCCTGCTACTCGGAAGGCTGAGGCAGAAGGATCGCCGGAGCCCGGCAGGTCGAGGCTGCAGTGGCCAGGAGCGTTCAGTCTGGGCGACAGTGAGACTCCAACTCAAAAAAAAAAAAAAGAAGTACATGACTGAAGACTTGCAATTATAGACTTCCGGAAGAGATGCAGCATATACAGACTATCTGGAGTGTTAAGAGAAGTCCAAGATGTTTCCATAAACAAAAGAGTTTTTAACCAGACTGAGAATTTCTCTCTGAAAATGCTATATCTGGCATTGGAAACTTGCCTCACAATGCTGGCATATATTTCTTTTAGAGATATTTGTATGAATGTTTCCCTAACATATCCTTATGTTAGAGGAAAAGTCAATAGCTACATTAGCAATACAAAACTCACATCAATGTCCCATTTTCTATTTGTAGCATGGATTCAAAACAACATGATTCATAGTGAAGACAGACAGTTAAAATATTGTAAAAGTAACAAATAGCAATTAATGAAACTCAGAAAAATAAAACCTAAAATGTACTAGCAAAACTTGCCCTACTCAATAATTTAAATTGGGTGTCAACGTTGTCACTTGATTAATTTTGAATCCCGAACTAAACTATGTTTTATTTCTGAAATGTTCTTCATTTGGAAAGGTATACAAGTACAAAATCAGTATCACTTAATTTTCGATGTCTAGATTTCAAATACACTTTATTTCATGTCACATGAATATTTTTCAAACATGGGCTAGACACTCCTCTGCTATTTCAATACAAGGGTTTGCCAACATAGTACCTCAAAATTAGTCTAGTTGACATTACCATATCTTTTGTTGTATGAGTTTCTATTTTAAGTGGCTGATCAAAATTAATGTGGTTCTTCTACCCAATGGCATTTGTTTTGGTTATAAAATTAGAAATGTAAATTTGCAATAAAAGAAGAAAATAGAAAGCTGGTTTTAATGAATATTTTACACATGACTAATTAACAGAATCCCCTACAGGAATTTGGAAGTAATAAGGAATTGACTGAAAATAAATTAAAAATTAATAAAGGAGTCTCCAAACAACTTTGTTTATGAACATTTAGCAGTTGCTTTCTTAGTTATGAATATTTCAAGCTGTTTTGTTATTCAGCATGTATTATTCTTGTTGTGTTCATAATTTTAGAGGTGATTAGACAAAAAAGGAGTAACATACAAAACAAAATGTCTTTAAAATGATAAAAACCTACCTTGGGAAAACTTGCTAATGTAAAAATAATGGCTTAATATTCATGTTTCTTGTATAACAATCTATGCAAAACAGTCTGATTCCATATAAGGATCAAAAATTCTTAAAATGAGGAAAAAAAAACCCCCAGCAGCCTGATTTCTGTGGACAATGTGAGGGCTTTTAGAGAAGAAACTTTTGAGAAGATAATGCTGTTCTTTGTCTAACATTTTGAAAATCAGTTTCAATGATATAGATTCACTCTTGCATGTAAATTGGTGAGAATATCATCCCAAAAGGATATTCTCAAATCATCTTTCTCCAAGTCTATTAGGTCTTAATTTATTCAGGTAGCTGAATATTTATGGGCACTTTTCCTCAATGTCTGCAAACTAAAGGCATAAGTTGAAAAACTTTTGCTGCAATAGGTTAAGAGAAATTTCTTCAAACAACTTCAACTTCTTCCTAAAATTTAAATGGAAGATTCAAACAGATTGAGTGGTAATTATTCCTTCTACTTAGCTTCTCTCAATGAAAACAAACAACACTGAATAACTTTTCACTGCGGTCTACATATAGTGAGTGATATATATTTGAAAAATGTGCTACACAAAGATAAATTTGAAATACAATTTTCAGATACATAGAAAGTACTAATTGTATTCATGCAGACATATAATATTTTGATTTGAATTGACATTTACACATTTGAACAGGTATGAACATTTAGTAAAAAGAAGCTCCTCTAATGTTATCGCAAAGATAGACCTCACATTTCTTACAATATTAAAATCTGTTAATACTTACAACTCAGAAAAAATATCAGAAATATTTTATATGAAAAGAATAGGCATTGGAGTGTTGCAACCCAGAGAAAATTTCAAAAGAAAAAAAGTTAGATTCTCAAAGTTAGCTATATCAATATTCTTTATTGAAATGCTGTAATTAGAAACTTTTAATGTTCTTAAAATAGTACAAGCTTCTTAAAAGAAGGAAATGTTTCCCATATCACATACAAATTTTAGAACCGAATGTAATTGTAAATATTCTGCTATAAATTGCCCTCGTTACTATCAGTTATACTATCAATCTATCTGGAGAATAAGTATTCCTCTGTTTTTCAACAAATCCTCCACAGCTTATAAAAAAAAAGAAAAGCCCACGTTATGTCAAAGTCTGAATCACTAAGCCCTCATGCATTTCTTCGAATAATGTGGGTTTTCTACAGTACAGTGACTTTTTTTAAAAATGAAAGACAAGGAAGCAAAAAGACTGAAGTCAACACTACTTTGTGCTTCAGGTGAATAAATTGCACTTGATTAGAGAAAGAGAAAATGGATCGATTTAAAGAACAGAAAGATGAAAACTGAGAGAAGCCAAGAGGCAAGAAGGAAGAAAGTACCGGGGCCTTCAGCTAACAGTGGTTAGGTGTCAGATGTGTTGTGAGCAGAGTTCCTTGGAAATCAGTTCTTTAAAACTATCTGTAACAACACTTGGTTTAATCTCCCTTCTTCTAGCTAGAACTGAATGTAGCTGGAGGGGACAGCGCTTTCTCAGGTAATCATCTCCTCCTCCTCTTTCTGCTCCTCCTTCTCCTTTGCCCGCTTCTCTCTCCCTCATTCTTCTTTCGATTCTCTTTCAGATTCCTCAAATCCAGGGAAACATACTTTGCAAATAAAGCGCTAGACAAAGTTCTGCATCTTGGAGCTAGCAAGTCACACTTCTAGCCTCTATTTTTAGTAATATTGCCTTATAAATTTTTTCTCTGCCTTTTAAAAAATTGCCAAGATATTTTCTTTTCTTTTCAATCATGTCATCGGCAAGGAGAAAAATCAGCCCAACAAGAGTAAACTATATATCAGCACCAAATAAAACTTACCTTCAGGAATCTAAACGGGCCGAGCGCTGTGACTCAAGCCTGTCATCCCAGCACTTTGGGAGGCCGAGGTGAGGGGTTTGCCTGAGCCCTGGGCAACTTGGCAAGACCTTGTCTCTACAATAAATAAAAAAAATTGTCTGGGTGTTGTGGCACGTGCCTGTGGTTCCAACTCCCTGGAAAGCTGAGGTGGAAGGATCACCTGAGCCCAGCAGGTAGAGGCTGTGGTGACCGTGAGTGTGCCACTGCACACTCCGGCCTGGGCGACAGGGTGAGACTCAGACTAAAAAAAACCAAGCAAACAAACAAACAAGCAACAACAACAACAACAACAAAACAATAAAAAAAGAGAATCTAAATGGCTGCAACTGAGCTATTTGGTACTAAGATTGAGTGGAGATGTTCACTTTGATTTTTTTTTTAAAGTACGTAGCAATATATTTACCTACTAACTTTTTATTAGCTGTACTATCAATCTTTCCTATTTTATTATTTATGGGGAACTTTTTAATATTAGTATAAACTTAGTCTTCATTAAGAGAGATACAATGTAAACTAAAGTGGAAAAACTTGAAACTCTGGAATTGTTATTTATTTTTTTGTTTATTTATTTAGAAACAGAGTCTCCCTCTGGTTCCTAGGTCTGATCACAATGGCACTGAAATGAGCTAAATTAGTTAATAAAATCAAATTGCTAGCAAAATAATAACATTAACCAGCTTACTCCATTTTGTTTAAAACTTTCATCTTAGTTATCTGCCTGACCTAAGAATCAATGCCTACGTGTAATTACAGTAATGTTCCCATGACCACAGACCCCCAGCTTTTCCTCCTTTGGGCAGGTTATGCTGACCATTGCCTGCTGACTGTTACAGAACTCCTTCACCATAAGTTCCATGTGATTATATACTTTGTTAACTGAAATCAAATGTTGCGCTTTGGCATTTTCAGAGTTTGTTCTTATATTCTGTTAGTGACCTAACCAAGGTAACTCCATCGTATAATGATTCTTCTTCCTTGTCTCTATGTAACTACCTTAAACTATATCTTAATGGCAGAACTCCAGGGACTTCCTGGGCACTGGCTATACCTAGGACATAAAATTAATCATAACTCCTTAACAATTAAAGTTCCCATTTTGGTTGCCAAGTTGTTAGTTAATAGTTGCTATGGTCACTAAGTTGCTATATAGCCAATACTGCACATTTTACCTATAAAAGCTTGTCACAAACTGCACCAATTTGCCAAGAGTTTTTCTGGTGTTTGCCTACTCTTGACCCACGCGTTTAATAAATTCATAATTAATTAAACTCAATGTGCTGGAGTAACTTCTTCTTGCTTACTCGGTCATAACAGCACCATCACAGCTCACTAACCTCAAATTCTTAGGTTCAAGTGATTCTTCTGCCTCAGCTTCCCAAGTAGCTTGGTACTACAGGTACAGGCCACTATTTTTTTTTCACTTTTTATTTGTGATGGAGTCTCACTATGTGTCCCAGACTAGTCTCAAATTCCTGGCCTCAAGTAATCCTCCAGCTCTGGCCTCCCAAAGTGCTGGGATCAGGGGCATGAGCTATCATACCTGGCCCAAGAATTGCAATTTTGTTTGTGATTGCTCTCATTTCCATGTTATTTCTATTCTTGAAAATTCAGATAAACAAGTGAGTGATTGGAACACACTGGATTACAAGGATTTGCCTGAATTTCCAAGCAAACAACAAGTAGGCAGACACATAAATTCAATTAAAGTTGCATTTATTTTTCAACATAAAGATGACTCTGATTACAGTGAACCAAGGTCTATACAATATTTTGTAGGTACAAACTCTACCATTTTAAGTCTTTCGCAGAGTCACTGTACTGGTGGTCAGTGTTTCTTTCTGGGTATTTAAATAACACCCTAGTGCCCTGAAAGAATTAATGGTCCTTTCCACGTGCCCATATATTAGGTGCTCTAGTGAAAAATGGTCTAAATACAAGCTTAGGAGTCAGGAAACTTGGGTTGTAGTTTTAACACCATTTGTAAATCAGTTCTGTGGTTCTGGGTAACTTAACCAAGCGATAATTCTCAGTTCCTCCGTTCTCTCTCTGGGAAAGTAATTGCTTGGACAATTTAAAATAATCGTCATTAATATTTATTATATAATAATAGAAACATAAAATGAATTGCATAAGTTTTCTATACTTTTTTCTAAAGAAGCTCCCAGAGAATTCCCTGTGAACCAATGGGCATTGCTCTGCCTTTATTTTGTTGAATTTTTCTTTTCAAGTGGTGAGAATTGGATAAATGGCATTGGGAGCTCAATCCAAGTTTCAGATGGACTGAAAAACAGCCACCTAGTGATGATTTTTCCTTTGTCAATAATATCAAAGGCCAGGGAATATAAAGTATCCATTTCCCAAACATTCTACTTCTAGAATGAATGGACCTGATGATAGGTGCTGTAAGTCCAGAAACTTTTTCGTTTTTCCCACAAGTGCTTATGTTCTAAAAGAGCTACTAAATTTTCTAGCTGTACTTGTTTAGGCTGTGGTGAGAGGACTGTCTGAGCCCGTGGGTTCGAGACCCACCTGGGCAACTTGGCGAGACCTCATCTCTACAATAAAAAAAAAAATTGATATCAGAATCTTTCTAAAAGCACTTGAAAACCTTTCAACTAAACGATTTGTACGTCTAATATATTTAGCAGTTATTTATACAACTATTTCCTTTCAAAGCTAAATAAATAAGTAATCTAGTGTTCTTCTTTATATATATATATTTTATTTTTGTAGAGTCGAGGTCTCCCTATGTTGCCCAGACTGGTCTCGAAACGCTGGATTCAAACAATTCTTAGCCTCCCAAAGTGATGGAATTATAGGTGTGAGCCACCACACCCAGGTAGCCTCGCCTTCTTAATTTATGGAAAACTGATGTCCATTTATGAAATGCTGCATTTTAGAAATTACATTATGAGACCTTATAAAGCCAACACAGGTGATCCTTATTCATTTATAAGATTTTGGAACTTGATTAAACAAATGACTTTCTTAGTCTCTAAAATATTTACACATGTAATATCTGGCTGAATTTTTAGCATATAGTTCAAAATTATGTTGTCTCCTATATCTCTGTTATTAGTGAGAGGTGGAGGGAGACAGTAGGAGGACGAAAAGGAATTAGCTAGATGGAAAAGAATGTGTTTGACTTCAGTATTAGGATTCTTTCAACTCAAAAAAAGATAGTGACTGATTAAATCTTTGAAATCCCTGATTTTACGTGAGAATTCTTAAGAATAAAAAAGTAATCAGTGACACAACTAACTGAATATAGTGAAGACGCTTTTTCTGTGACAATTTACAACAGGACGTACTTGTTCAACAGGACAGGAATACATAAATCAAAGTTTCTATTTCACTGAAATTCAATTAACTTTCCTTTTGCAAATTAGCACTAATTAATACGATTAACTGATTAATACAATGAACAAATTCTTTTACTAAGAAAATATCTCTAAAGCAAATACTATGAACCAGAGTGTTTTCTAGATTGTAGAGATGTAGCAGCAAACAAGATAGATGGGGATTCTGATCTTCTGAAACTTACCTTCTAACTACATTAAAAAAATAAGCAAATAAATCAATTAGTAAGGTAAGGGCAGGGAGGAAAATAAAACAAATATGTGTATGGAAATTTGACAAATGCTGCCAGATGCTTATATATTATCCACTCTTTCTTGCTAACAGAATATCACTGTTGTTCAAAGTAGCAACATATTATATCGTTAAGTGTCCCTTGTGGCCACGTGACACAGTTCTGAATAATAGAATGTGAGGAGACTCCTGAAATTTCTGGGAGGGTTTTGCATTCCTTGTATAGGTACACCCCCTTCCTTGTCATTTACTTCTTCCCAGTTGGAATGTGAAAGTGCCGACTGATGCTATGGAAAAAATGAGACAAGGGCCTTGAATTAACTTGACCAATTGCCCCCATATTCTTGAGGTATGAGAAACATAAAGTCCTAACTATTTTAATCTACTTTCTGATTGAGTTTTCCATTGGATACAGACAAATGAGACGCCTACTTTCTGTAGAAAATGATGGGAGATGGCTGATATATACCGGAGAGTTCAGAAAGGCTTTTCTGATACATTAACATGACAAAAAGTAACGATGGCCATAAAAAATACTATGTAGAAAAAAGCATTCTAGGCAGAATAAAGGCCTCATATAAACCATGGATCAGTCATGAGCTTGACCGGTGTGGCCAAAGTGTTGTGAATTTTGGAGAAATGCTCTGTGACTATAAGTAGGTGGACAAAGGACTTTGCCTAGTGAGTACGCCGTCAATAGACATTAGGCTTGGAAGGAGGTGTGTAAAGCAATGATTTGAAGAGCAATAATAAGTGGGATGAAGAGAGGGCGTTTCTTTGAAGAAATATTTTGTAGTGTGGGCAACCAGGCCAAGGACCAGAGGAGCATAGCTTATAGAACAACTTAGCCTGCAGTCCTTACCACCTGTGTACACAATATCGTATTATCAGTTACTCTTTTACTCATAAGTTGGCAATGTTTTCCTTTTAACATAAGAAGGAAGAAGGTATTGGACATAATTTCTTTCTCCAAGTACAGAACCAAATATACGATTTTTTAAAATTCAAGAGAGGCCTGCTTACCGAGAATTTTATCTTAAACAGTACATTATATTTATGTTCATTTATGAATACAAGCAAATCTAGTATCTAAAATCTGAGCGTGAAGCTTAACATCTGAGATTTCAAAAACATACCAAAATCTAAATGGAATCTAGAATTCCACACAGAAGTGGAACTCTATTGATGTTGCTTTATTAGTGAGTGAGGTAATATCAGATGTAAGTTATTAGACATTACACTCATGTGTCTATATTCTTATTGAACTGAGACTATATTCTTTGGATTCAAAGAAACATAAATCCAGAGAAAAACAAACATTAGGTAGTGGAAAGAGCACTCTATTTAACATTAAAAGATTCTAGATTTGCTGATGCAGAAGAAATAGCAAGCTAATGCTGAGAGAGTCCGTGGATTACAGCAGTTAGCAAGATCTTAATGACATGTTGAAGCAATAAAACAAAACATAATCATCAATGATCCCCGAATTTTAAAGCAAATCATTGTATGTTTTCTACCAACATTTACAAAACTTTCAACTTTGTTGGATTACCAAATCTTATAATCATTCATTTTACCATAATTATTAGCTGGTGTTTAAGTTAAAATAAATGTTCTTTGCAAATTTAAACATTAAATATTATTGTTTTACTTTTAATACTAAAATCTACTTCTTTCCCATTTCCTGAAATAAAGCTTTTAAACACCCTTTACCAAATGATTTATAAATGCAATTTGTTTTTAAATAAAAGTACAGTGGTGCAATGAGACAAATTCTTATAAATCAAAGCTTTTAATTAAAACCTAAAATATGTGTGTCACTGTTAAAGAAATTAAAATTTTCAGAGCCTTAATAAGAAAAAACTATTAGTTAAGCGATCCTGAAGCAATTGTGCTTTTGAAGATAAGCCCTAAAACAACTTCAGTCTGGCATTTGTTTTTATTCTATTTAGTGTCTGAATCTTGCTTTCTTGGAAATTTTCTCTATTTTTTGTGTGAGAAAGCATCAATGGTGTACCTGCCTGGAAGGGAAGACCTTTTACAAAAACTTAGAAAACTAAAAAGGGTTTAAATGAAAATATGGAGAGTTGTCTCAGAAACTGGCAGTAACTCCAAAAGACATGATTTTCTTTTTTCCCCTTTTTTTTTTTTTTTTTTTTTTAAGAATCTTAAGGGATTTACCGTTGGGGGATTTCATGCATTAAACTGTGGTATAAGAGAAACGGTTTTGTACGGACACATCAGGGGTGTAGTGTAACCAGCGGCATTAATAGGGACTTTAGACTACAAGAACCTGCAAACAGTGGATGAACAGCTGGGGAACAGTTTGAGTCACAGATGCTTCCATGTTGGTAGAAGGCCTGTGGTGAAATTCATGGATGTTTTACAAAGTAACAAATCCATTGCCATTCCAGCTGTGCATCCTCAAGCTGCAGATAATAGTGAAGGGTCCTTATGCCAAGTGCCCCCAGAACTAAAACAAAATTGCTTGTATAACACACAGCCCTGGTTGGCTAATCACTCTTCCTCAAGAGTCAGAGCCCTCATCTGTCAATATTTAAAGCCAAGGTTCTCATTTAACGTCGCAGTGAACTGGCAAACTACCTGAGACTCAAACAGGAACCTTTTATTTCACTGACATGTCTGCCTTACCCTCCATATTTATCAGGTTTGGTTCCCGGATATTTAAATCTACAGAGATCCCCAGTCATCTGGCACCTCAGTGCCTGGCAATTTGTTAAGGCTTAGGGTCTCACTGCAGAATTCCTTCACTGATTATGAAGCTGTGTGGAAATGTGTACTACGCCAGCTAAGTGAATCCAGCAAGACATAACCAAGTAGTGTGAGAGCCGTGGTGATGCTGACGATTCGGTGGTAGTTCTGAATTATTCATTAACCTTTCCACCTTTACCCAGCTGATAGGTGGTTTTGTCTGGGTGTTGCTTTTCTTGCAAATTGGAAAATTCTTTTAAAATGCAAATCTTGCTTCTGTTTTTCACCATTTTCAAATATCCGTGCTAAATTTAAAAAAATATGCTCAGTCCAAAATAAAGTGTTTAAGGATATCTCATGGCTACTTCTCATTAAGAAAATTTTGGATGATTTCTTCCATATGAAGCCATAACAAGAGAGGAGTCAGGAATCAGGGCAGGCTAAATTGAGTCAGTGACTTGTAAAGCAAAAACCTTCTACAGAAATGCTGTTAGTTTTAAATGGCTTGCGGACCATGTTATCGCTTGTGTTCATTCTCATAAACAATATTAAAATATGACAAAATTAAATAAGTGATGATGCCTTTTAAGGGTCATGAATAATTTTGAGAGCATATCCTATTGTTTACTACAATTGAACTTGCAAAATATTTATTTGTTTTTGAAATATTTATTGCTTTAGTTTCACCATGTATTCACAGGTGCATTGATCAATGGATGCTATTACTTGCATCCAGGAAGGCAATTCAGTCATTTAAGGGTGACTTATTTTACTTGGGGTTAATTTGTAGGTAGTTCCAGGTTTCTGTAGCTAAGAAGTTACTGAAGGTGACAAAATGAAAATTAACAGCTTTCGCCCTATATGACAGTTCCATGACTGAAACTGAACAACATAGAAATAAGAGACCACTGCTAACGTTAAGAAGGACTTCTATTGAAGGATATCAGTGTGTTCCGGGTGTCATTGACATCACTGTAGGGTATTTTTATATAAGCAGATCATTGGAAATCGAAACAATATGAGTAAAATAAGTTTCCTGGAAGCAATTATTTATGATTGCCTACCTCTAGCAAGTAATAATGCATTATCTTTTTAAAAGGCAAGTACTTTGCAGATTCATACACACACACACACACACATTTGTATCTTACAACCACTTTACCAAGTAAACAATTCAGCTTCTATTATTTCCATTTCACAGTTGTAGACATTGGGGTCCAGAGGAGTTAAATGACTGGCAAGTGATGAGTTGAGTTAGTTCTAGTCAACTCACAGACAGTAGTTAGCTGTTTCTTCTCAGGCATAAAAACAGGGAGCCTAGCATAGGGGACTTTGAAATTATCCAAGCTAGAACTAATGAGAACTTGAGCAAAGAGTGTGTTGCAGAGAAGAAAAGATAGCATAGAGTTAAAAATGATAAGCTTTGGTGACTGGGCAAGAGAGTAGAATTAAAGATGAAAATGACTCCGGCATTTCAAGTCATTGACTCTGATAATAAGAATGTATAGAATTGTTTTTTAAAAATGTACCTTTACTTTGAGATAAATTTAGATAAATTTAGACTTACAAAGGAGTTACAAAAATAATATCGAGTTTCCATATTCCCTTCACCTAGCTTACACTAATAAGCATCTTACATAACTGTAGCGCAATTTTCAAAATTGAGAAATTAACATTGTTGTAATACTATTAACTAAACTATTTTTACTCAAAAACGTACGATATTAGTTTCACTTAATTATTTGAATAAGTATCTCCCCATTCCCCATTTTATTTTTGCTTGCATTAAAAAATGCTTACTAAACTCTCTAGATATGAGACATTATTTGCATTGATTGGATCTTATTAAGGAAGATTCTCTGAATTTTAAAATCTGAAATTATGACATGATTACCTGGTGATTTGCTTTTTCAATTCTTGTATTTGATTTCAGGTCAGTAATGGTAGATACTGTGACCATTTTAGCTGGACTTGAACGTATCTTTTTTAAAAGTTTGATAACCATTTTAAAATATTGATTTCAGACTCCTATTTCAGCCAAAGTGAAATAACAGAGACGAGGTTTACCATCCTGCTAAAAATAACCAACAACTGAACAAAAACCAAGAGTTTTCAAGACACTTGGACTTCAAGAAATGGAAGTTAAGTTGATCTTTCACCACAATCTTCCACCCAAAAAGCTAATTCTGATATTGACCAATGGAACAGGGAGCTGATCTTCCATTATCTGCATGGAGGATCCAAGTAGCACAGTCATTCCATCGCCAGGGTAGTGTTCGTTGAGTTAATGGCCAGCTGAGCCTCCAATCCCATCCAACAGCAATGAGATCTACTGAGGCACTGCAAGTATGGCTAGTCACCACTAGAATTCATATCCCTTTCTCCTTGTTAGTGCTGAGATGAATCCCCACCCTACCTGGTATCAGTAAAACTAAACAAGGGAATACAAATTAGTATGAGTACATACTTCACTTTCTACCACCCTTGATGTCACTAAAGTCCAGTTGGGAGTAAAAATTTCCATATCCGCAAGACAGCAATGAGACTAAATGAAGTAGGGCTAGCTATACTGCTGCTTTTTTTTTTTTTTTTTTGCTTTGTGTTGGAATCTCACTCTTGTCTCCCAGGCTGGAGTGCAATGGCATGCTCACAGCCACCACAGCCTCGACCTGCTGGGCTTAGGCGATCCTTCTGCCTCAGCCTTCTCAAGTAGCTAGAACTACATACACACGTCACCACACCCGGCTATATACTGCTGTTCTTAAGCATAGCTCTCTGATGCCCTCAGAATGGTTTGCAGGTGGTTTAATGGGCTGCTGAGTGGGTAGAGAGTGCTGGTTGAGACAGGTCTATTAACACTTGGCTTTCCCTAGTTCCCTTTTCTTGGTGTCAGTACAGCAAAGTAGGGAGCTGAGCTTCCACTCACCCTGGACCTGCAGCAAAAAAATAATGTGGGTGTTAGTGCTGCCCTTCCCATCACCTTAGTAGTAGTACAGCCTGGTGGAGAGCTGATCTTACACCTCCACTGAGAGGTGATAAGGTGCTGTGGATAAGCACCAATGGGGAGGTATCAACAGGTCATGGGGGGAGCTGAACTACCACTTCAGGTATCTACAATGAAGCAGCACAAGACATGTTTGCAGGAGGGTGTCTGCAGAGCACAGTGAGAAGGTAAACATACACACCCAAATCTCTTAATGTTACACCTCAGCAAAGGAATGTTTGCTGAATGGAAACAAAAGGGTTAATAGGATTGGGAATCTCCTATTAAAGTTACATATGTCTACATTCCAATATTAAAAATCATTTTTCATACTAAGAAACAGAAAAATTACAACATGATAAATTATAATCAGCAGATGCAAACATTGAGATGAATCAGATGTTATTATCTAATAAGAATTTTAAAGCAGCCATAATGAAAATTTGTCAACAAGCAACTACAAATTATTTTAACATAAATAACAAAATAAAAAATATCTGCAAAGAAGTGGAAGTTAAAAATGAACAAGATGAAAATTATAAATGTGAAAGATATGATAACTGCAAAATATCATTGCTGGGCTGATATTAGAACAAAGATGATGGGATAGAATCAGCAAACTTGAGGACAGATTAATAGAACTTACCCGATCTAAAAATCAGAGAGCTGTAAAAATATTTTATTGACATAAAAATAATAATTTGTTGGACAATAACAAAAGAACTGAATTCATATCATTGTAATCACAGAAGAAGAAGAAAGTAAGTGAAGTATTTGAAAAATATTTGAAGCAATAATGGCTGAAAACTCCCCCAATTTGGAAAAAGACATAAACCTACAGTTTCAAAAAGCTAAACAAATTCCAGATGAGATAAACAAATAAATCCATGTCAATATTCAATAAAATTAAACTCCAAATATATAGAAAGCAACTTTGAAGAAATAACACATTAATTATATAGTAATATCAATTTGAATTGCAGCTGATTTTTTATCTGATATCACAAAGGCTAGAAGGAAGTAGCACAACACTTTTTAAGTATTGAAAGAATTAAATCGTCAACCTCAAATTCTATACCCAGCAAAAATATCCTTCAGGAATGAATAAAAAATAGACATGTTCTCAGACAAAGAAAAATTAAGGGAATTTGTTGCTAGCATATTTAAAGCAAAGTACCAAGTACTAAAGTAAGTTTTCTAAACAGAAAGCAAATAAAAAGAGAAGAATGCTTGAAACTTCTAAAGAAAAGAACATCACAATGGACAGAAATAGGGTACATAATAGACTGTCCTTGTTTTCATGAGTTTCTTAAACTATAATTGTTGGTTGAAGCAAAAATTATAACACCATTTGATACGGTTCTCAGTGTTTATAGAGGAAATATTTAGGGCAATCATGTTTCAAAAGTGTAAGCGATAAATAAGATTTCTACACTTCACTTGACGTGCTAAAACACTGATAAACAGTAGATGGCAACAGATTACGTATGTATACCTAAAGCAACCATTCAGAAAACTGTTTCTAAAGTGATGATTCTCTAATCCCCTGTTTTAAAAAAGCAACATATATTACTAAGAGTTCCAATCACTCACAGGAAGATAAGTAAAGACAAATAGAAGAACAAAACACAAAGGAAACACACAGAAAATGGGCTATAAACGGGCAGCAGGAGAGATCCTTGTTGTGATGGAACTGTTCTGTGTCTTGACTACATCAATGTTACTATTCTGAATGTGATATTATTCTATCATTTTGCAAGATGTCATTGGGGAAAATTGGGTAAATGGAATGCTGGATCTCTCTGTATTATTTTTTACAACTCCATGTTAATTTGTAGTTATTTTAAAAGAAAAGTTTACTTGAAAGTGAACAACCCCAGTGAGATACCACCATGTAAATATTAGGTGGTTTAAAATGAAAAAGACTGATCCTACCAAGTGTTTACAATAATTTGGAGTAACCAGAATTCTCGTATTTTTGGTTAGGGTGTAAAGTTATGCAACTGCTTTGGAAGAAGTTTGTTTATTTCCTAAAAACATTTGCCTACACACCTGACATATGATGTAGACATTTCATACCTAGGTGTTTGTTCAAGATGAGTCAAAGCAGATATCCGTATGAAAGTTTGTTCAAGAATGTTCATAGATACTTTATTTGCAATGTCTTGAAACTCAGAACAATCTAGATACCTTTCAACAGGTGTGAGGATAAAAAAAATTTGGAATATTCATATAATGGAATACTGTTCAGCATGGCAAAAGAATGAACTATAGATTAATGCAATTACCTAGTTCAATCTCAAAATGACTAAACTGAGTGAATGAATGCACACAATAAAGAGGACCTACTGTGCAATTCCATCTATATGCAACTGTGAAAAATGCAAAATAATCTACAGTGACAAAAAGCAGATTCGTAAGTGTTCAGGATACTGAGAAGGGCGGGAAATGAAGAGGGATTGCACAGGGGCACTAAGAAACCTGGGTGGCAATGATGGTTGAATATGTTCACTGTCTTGATTGTGGTGATGGCTTTTCAGGGGTATTCTTATGTAAGAGCATAATAGATGATAACCGTAAGTATGTTCAGTTTAATATTCATTTCAAATGAAGCTCCAGAAAGCCATTTAAAGCAAAAATATCTCAGTAAACTCCTTGTTTTGGATTACTTATAAAAGGCAAACTGATTACATATTATTGTCCTTACTGGACAGATTAGGAAATTGAATTACTGAATTAAGCAGGGTAAAATGACATATCAACATTTCAAAGGCCACAAAAGATAATCTCCAGTTAGAAAACTGAAATGCCTCCTGTTTCTCTTTCCTGTCTATCACAATTTTCACACTCTGTGCCCAATATTATATATACACATTTTAAGTATGACATTCTCGCAAAAGATGGGGTTAGTCAAATGAATGCTAGTGTCACCATGCGACAGGCAGAGCGGTCAAAGAAAATGGCAGAAGCGCGGTTGGGTGAATGTCATACTATACATTGCTACCATAATGTAATTCAACTTTGAAAAGTAGTACACAGATAATCTCTCTTAAAATGTTTATATGTTTTTGGTACACTATATATATATATATGCAAATATATATATAATATTTTAAAGAAAGACACATATTTTACATAGTTACCATTTTTACTACCAAGAACTGAGTAGGTTAAATTTAAGAATACGCTCAGGACATTTAAAACATGTGTGGCCGGGCTCGGTGGCTCAGCCTGTAATTCCAGCGCTTTGGGAGGCTGAGGTGAGTGGATTGCCTGAGCCTGTGGGTTCGAGACCCGCCTGGGCAACTTGGTGAGACCTCATCTCTACAATAAATCAAAAAATTAGCCGGGTGTGGTAGCGCGCGCCTGTAGTTCCAGCAACTTGGAAGGCTGAGGCGGAAGGATTGCCGAAGCCTAGCAGGTCGAGGCTGAGGTGGCCGGGAGTGGCGCACTCCAGTCTGGGTGACAAAGTGAGACTCCAACTCAAAAAAAAAAAAAAAGAATGTGCTACGGTTTCTGGAGTTGGTTTGTGTGTGTGTTTGAGGGGGTGTTGATTTTTTTTCAAGAGAAGATGTTCAGACAACCAGAGGCATGACTAGACTCATTCCTCCTAGTCAAAAAATCTGAAGATGATTGTCCTGCAAGAAAGGAGTTGTGAGTGACTGTGATGCACTCTTGATGCTATCTCAGAGGACCTCTTAGGAGCACACATGCAGACAAGAGAAAATCAGAGGGGAGAAGAGAAAGAATGATTTTATGTAGAAATCAGAAGCAAAAATTTAAAAATAGCTCTACATGGGTAACCCGATTAGCCAGGGACCTCTTTATCCTGAAATGACCCTGAGGTGGTACATACCAGGAGGAGGGCTGCGCTGAAACCATATTCAAATATGTGGACGCCCCCTGGTGGCCAGAAATAGAATGGTTTCAACGGATTGAAAAAGGGTGTTTAACCTCACTCAGGCTGGCATCCCTGGGAAACTTAAATACCCAGAAAGGTAAAAGAGAGCGAACAGACACATCAGAAATGTCCCTGGCCAAACCTTTCAAGTATGAATCAAAGCAGGATATGGTGATGAACAAGCAAAGGGGAATGGACTGCAGAGGAAGAAGTCATGAGTCTCCTGCGGAGGCTGGCGGGCATCTTCCTCCCTCTGGACCAATGGATGTGAGTCTAGTTGCTGTACGTTTATTACAGTGGTAACAGAAGGGGCTGATGGAATTAGGAGTGATTCACTTTTCTTCTTTAGTAATTTCTTTAATGCTGTTACAATGATGAAATTATACGACATTTAAAAATAAAGAAACCCAAGAGATGATCTCTGGACCTCCCACTCAAGGAAGAATAAGACACAGATTGGTTCTTTGAATTATTGACTGACTTTTGCTTCCTTAATCCCTTTCCCTTGATTGTCATTCTGACTTCCCTCTAACCTCTTCTTTCCTTCTTTCTTCCTTTTTCTTTTTCTTGTTAAATATATTATACACAAGGAGAGTAAAGAATAAGAATAAAATGAATACCCATGTTCCCTTCCCCACAATGAGAGACAGAATGTTACTGGTATCTCTGAAGTTCCCTAAGCACCCGCCTTCTTTATTCCTAGAGGTAATGGGAATCTGGTATTTATCTTTCTCTTTTTTTCTTTAGTGTTACTGCTGTCAAAAGACAAAATTACAGCAAATGGAGTTTAAATATCTCAATTGGCTTTATTTGTGATTCTAGAATCAGTCAACACTTCATAAAACAGGTCGTTGGCTTTCAACGGAGAAGTGTAATCTAAATGTGTTTTTCATTCAACATACCCAATTGCAGAAAGTTAGGAAAGTATAAACAAAGTATAAAGAAGAAAATGAAGATCACTTATAATTTCACAGCCTAGAGGTGACTCCAATGGACTGAATTGTATCTCTCTAAAACTCACATGTTGAAGCCGTGACTCCCAATGTGACTGACTGTATTTGGAGATAGACTCTGCAAGGAGTAATTAAGGTTAAATGAAGTCATAAGGATGGGGCCTCAATCTGATAGAATTAGAGTCTTTATAAGAAGAGGAAGCTAGCCGGGCTCAGTGGCTCAGCCTGTAATCCCGCGCCTTGGGAGGCTGAGGTGAGTGGATTGCCTGAGCCCGAGGGTTCGAGACCCGCTTGGGCCACTTGGCGAGACCTCATCTCTACAATAAATCAAAAATTAGTTGGGCGTGGTAGCGTGCGCCTGTAGTTCCAGCTACTTGGAAGGCTGAGGCAGAAGGATCGCCGGAGTCCAGCAGGTAGAGGCTGCGGTGGCCAGGAGCGGCCACTGCACTCCAGTCTGGGCGACAGAGTAAGACTC